>JAFBJQ010002083.1:0-18358 GCA_016785345.1 Trinectes maculatus
TATCACTGTCTGATCTGTATATTGATGGCAGCTTTGCCTCCTTTGAACAGTTGGTACAAAAATATCACATTCCCAAAGCACATTTTTATCGATACCTGCAGCTTCGGAATTTTGTATTCTCCAACTTTAAATGTTCTCCTTTGCGTCCTCCAACTGGCCTGTTGGACTCAATTTTTAATTGCAAACTGGTCAGAAAACGAACTATTAGCACAATATACGAAATACTATATTCTCATAACTTGGTACCTTTGGACCGCCTCAAAAATAAATGGGAGACAGATTTAAAGGAGCAAATCACAGATGACACTTGGCACAAAATAATACAGGGAATCTTTTCATCTTCCATTTGTCTTAGACATGCTGTCATTCAGTTTAAAATTGTACACCGTCTGCACTGGTCTAAAGTTAGACTCTCTAAGATCAATGCTGATATAGACCCCACTTGTGATAGATGTGGACGAGATCCAGCCACTCTCCTCCACATGTTCTGGACATGTCCAAAGCTGTGCACGTTCTGGCAGCCCGTCTTTGAGACCTTTTCTAAGATCTTTGCAAAAAAGCTTGCACCGTCTCCATTTATTGCACTTTTTGGTGTAACCCAGATAAACTCCCATCTGGAGATGTGGGAAAGAAGAATGGTGGCTTTCTGCTCTCTCCTAGCTAGGAGACTGATCTTATTGAAATGGAAGGACCCAGCACCTCCAACATACAGTCATTGGGTTAGGGAAACCATGAACCATATCAAGTTGGAGAAGATCAGATACACAATTAGGGGGTCTACTAGAAAATTTTTTAACATTTGGCAGCCTTTCTTGATGTTTGTTGAAGATATGGAGGCAGACAAGATAATACTGTGAACCTCTGCTGTTGTCCTCAGTCATCATTATAATTATGTTTATGTATTTGTTGTTATGGGTTTTTTTTTTTGTTTGTTATTATTTTTTTAAAAATCTGGCTATGTGAATTTTGTATTTTGAACTATGTATTCCAAACTGAACTCTTAAGTCTGGTATGTCTGGTATTTTTGGGTGTTCTGTTGGACCTATGTTAAATTGTGAACTATAATTTGTAAAACTAAATAAAAATACCTTGATCAAAAAAAAAACAACAACTCACCATTGATGGACTGAATGGAGACAGAGTTGCTCTATGTAGCTAGCATAGTTAGCATGTCTGGTGGCAAAATGTCTGCTAATGTTGTACTTCCTGATATTGGACAACACGTTCTTGACAAAAGAGACAAATGTCTTTTGCTTCAATTCAGAAAAAATACATGTAGCTCCACATTTAGCTTGTTAAGGACCCGACAATTAATGTTTTCTTCCGCTTTTTGCACGTCAGGTCAAGAGAAGAAGAATGACCAGCCATTAGAAAATGGACAGTGGATTGGCGACGCGCCACCTGGTGGTACTAATTAAGTATCACAGTAAAAAAGGCAGTGAAAGGAATAATACTCATTTAAATATTATTTTATAAGATTGTTGTTGATGTAAATGTCTGGTGGGCCAGATCAAACAATATGATCATTTCCCAGTGAGGGATGGACACAGAAGCTACAACAGGTTCCCCTTCAGACAAACAACCTCCCAACAAACACACTGAATATGTAGATTTGATGAAAACATGTGATAAGATGCATCTTCTGCCCCAAACTGCTCAGGTTACATTTCTGTCTTTGTGAGTCAGCCACAGACACACAGAGAACTCACCTCAGTGTTAGTGTTGTTTGTCGTTCTCCCTCCATCTGGAGAACTGATCTCTGAAAACGTTCCCCTCTGATGCCCTGAACACATTGTTGTTAGATTTTAATGTTTAAACACAGAAAAGAAAAACACTATAAACATGTAGTGTTGAGGATTTTAACAGAAACATGTAGATGTGATGATTTTAGTGTTGACGTAGGTGTCACAGCTCAGGGCTCTATACAGACAGTGTCTGATCAGTGAGGGTTAGTTCATACTGTTTGATTATGTCACTGTTTCATCCAACATGATGATCAACAACACTGTTCATACATGTCAGCACCAAACATATGAATGAATACTTTCATATCTGCTTCATGTCTTGACAAATCCAGCTCATTAGTCAGGTCCACTATGAATTACCCCCCCCCCCCATTACTCTCATTAACCTATTAATACAGTGGTACCTCGACTTACGAACTTAATTCGTTCTGTGATCAGGTTCGTAGATTGAAACGTTCGTAAGTCAAAACGATTTTTTTTCGATCCCTATTCCCTACTCCCCACATAGGGAAATGAATGTAGTGGACTATATAGGGGTTAGGGAGCGATTTCTGACACAGCCTCAGTCACCTGACACACTCTGAGCCTCGCTCACGGGTCACATGTAATGGCGGTGGCCGGGGAAATGTTTTCTGTGCTCGGGTTCGGAAGTCGAATTTGGTTCGTAAGAGGAGGCAGAAAAATCTTGAATCCCCAGTTCGTATCTCGAAAAGTTCGGAAGTATAGGCGTTCGTAAGTCGGGGTTTCACTGTATAGTGATTTAATCAGACAGGAGCTGGACAACATGTGACTGACTAGATAACTGACCTGACTGAGTTCTGTTTCCAGGGTGTATATCAGTGGGTTGATGGAAGTGGACCAGTCAGTTCTTGAAACATCTTCAGAGAAGAGCCAGGTCTGGACTGTCTGGGAGTGATATGTGAGTAAAAGAAATGAAAAGAAAAGATGTTTTACTGTTAAAGTACTTTCCTGTTTGTACAGTAAAGAAGCTCCACTTAGCTTTAGAATATTACAGATAGAGTTTGAAGAAAACACTGATGTGAAAACAGAATGAGGACAAAGACTGAACCAACAGCTGCTCCCACTACACACCTCTATTTACACATGATAGATTTTCTGTTTCATTCATCTAAAACCAAGAATCTCTGACTTTCACGTGAAAAAACATCTCTGATCTGCATTTTTAAGGAACAAATTCATATTTGTAGTCACTTGTTAGTGAGTAATTGTGAATATTCAACCTACAGCTCATAATACATCTGAATGCAAATGTCTCCTCTTGATGTTTCAGACTGGGTGTACTGGTGGAACAGTGTGCTCTGAGAAAAGACAGTTTGTGTGTCAGAAGACACTGTGATCGTCTCCAGCTGATTAACCAGCTCTGAACACACATGCGGTCATATTTACTGCACTAAAACTTCAACATAACAACCCCACCACCACTACTACTCGTTCTGTGCTACAAGAAAATGACTGATGTTTATTATTGTTGTTGTTGGAATGGGGCCTAGAACACAGGTTGCTGGTTTAAATGAAGAGATGATTGAAGTTGACTAAGTGTGATCTGAGTAAAAGAGTCATGCAACAGTAGATAGTAGTAGTTTTTTTTGTTAGATTCTGTTTTCACATCAGTATTTTCTTCAAACTCTATCTGTAATATTCTAAAGCTAAGTGGAGCTTCTTTACTGTACAAACAGGAAAGTGCTTTAATTCTCTGACAAAACAAAACTTCTACAAAGTCACTTCAGCTACTGTCAAATTAAATTTTACATCATGTCCAATAGTCACTGTCATGATATTAATGCAACAGTAAAACATCTTGTCTTCTTCATTTCTTTTACTCACATATCACTTCCAGACAGTCCAGACCTGGCTCTTCTCTGAAGATATTTAAAGAACTGACTGGTCCACTTCCATCAACCCACTGATATCCACCCTGGAAACAGAACCCAGTCAGGTCAGTTATCTATCTACTATATTTACAGGTTAATGAGAGCAGCTCTGCTGTATCATCAGATACAGTATAATGACATTTATACTGAAGGATCACAGTGAAGCTTACAGGTGACTAAAGGTGGTCTTCATAAGGTCACTAACACACAGCCTCACTCAGCAGTTTAGCTCATTGTTCAGTGAAAGTCCAGTTTGTTCTGTTCACACTGAAACACTGAGCTGCAGTTTGAGACAATAACTTGTGTTTATAGATGTAACTGACTTCATGTGGATGAACTGTGACCTTCTCACTGCTCACCTCTTGTCTTCTGCCTCCAACCCAGAACTTATTGATCTCATATAGTTCAGCCAGACACATCAAACTGATGTAGTTGTCGTCATTCCTTAATGACACAAGATGACCACCTTCATTTTGGCAGAATGTCTGAAAACAACAGAAACATTAATTAAAACTCACGTCACCATCATGTTGTTGCTGTTAAATCCATTTGTCATCAACGACTCTTGTATCTCTTGTCAGGTTTTATTCCATAAGGTCACAAAGGTCAGAGAAGCAGCTGTTTGCTGCTCTGTAACAGCAGAGGAATTAACACAAGATGCCACAAGTCTTAAGGAGAAATTTCCTACAGAACCTCGACACCCATCATAAACAAAACTAAATAACAATGATTGTTTACAGTTAGTTTGTAACTTATTTCAAATGATTCTGACATGTTTCTGATGTTAACCCACGGAATGTCAAATTCTAATATTAGTTGTTTCGCTCATAGAAAGAATCACCTGCTACAGGTGATTCTTTTGGAAAACTAAGACCACGGTTTGTTATTTTCATTTATTGTTATGATGATGTTATGTCCCTATGAGCCTTTTTTCCGTCTATAAACTGATGTGTGTGTTTTCTTCACCTCTGCGTCATCGAACGTTTCCATGGACGAACTTAACATCATACAGCGACTGTCATCCAGTTGGTACCATCCAGAACCACATTTCATCTAAAAACAGCTGAGAAAGTCTCTTTTCTTGTTACTTATGAATAATGTCTGACAGACAAAGGTGTAACAGCTCAGGGCTCTATACAGACAGTGTCTGATCAGGACACTGAGGGTTAGTTCATACTGTTTGATTATGTCACTGTTTCATCCAACATGATGATCAACAACACTGTTACAACTGTGCAGACTTTAACAGAAATGAATATCAACTAGAACGTTAAGAGCACATGACTCCACCAACATTAAAAAAACAGATCATCAACCAGCTCCACACCAAATTTACCTGTTCACACATGACTCCACCAAACATATGCATGAATATTTTCATATCTGCTTACTTTCTTGACAAATTCAGCTCATTAGTCAGATAGGTCGCAGTTACTTTTTTCATATGCTTTCAGTCTGACGTCCTCAGAGGTCATCAGATGACAAACTAATCGAGATAACAATCAATCAGTCATCAGGTTATTGATTTAGTGATTCAGGTCAAAGGTCATTTTATGAAAGATCGAATCTTTTCAATCTTGTCAATCTTTTCAGTGGCTTTTATAAACTCCTGCTGACTGACAGACAGACAGACAGACAGACAGACAGGCAGGCAGACAATGAAAACATAAACATCTATAACAATGTGAGAAATCTTAGTGACATGAGGAGAAAACAGTTTCTGTTTAAGACATCAGAAAATATCATTTACATTCACAATGACATTATTCATCAGTAACAAAAAAAGAGACTTTCTCAGCTGTTTGTCCTGTTATTCACGACATGTTTAGATGAAAACTATTTTAAAATGCTTTTTTCTTTAATCTTGTCCTGTTTTTAATTTCAACAGTAAAATCAACTCATCTGCATGTTTTTAATTAAAGTTACTGGCACCAAATTATGACTCTGTTCTCTGTTTGAGCAGTAAAATGAAAATGTATTCAGGGCATCAGGGTAAAGATTTAAGTGCTGATGTTCTGTCATCCAGACACAGAGAGAACGACCAACAACACCGACACGTCTGAGGTGAGTTCACGTTGTCTCAGTGAAGAAATGTCATCTGACACAGAATAGATAGAAACATGTTATTGAATAAGTCAACGACACATTTCACTGGTGTTTCACTGACTAATTCTACACACATCATTCACACATCTGTAAGAGGATCGACAGTGTTTTTATCTGTTTCAGTGTTTTTACCTGTTTCAGTGTTTTTACAACAGACAGACAGATCTGGAATCAGTTATTTCAACAAGAGAAAACAGGTGAAATGTCTGAGAGCAGATTTACAAACCATGTGGCTTGTTGTGACAGAGCTGAACTGTGACTCACCAGCTGATCTTCCAGTTGTGTAGTGCTGTGGGAACCTGTGAGAATCTGTGATCATGTCTCCTGCTGTGGTAACTGCCCTCCTCTTCATGATGGTCCTGATGTTCAAGACGAACTCTGCAGAGGGTAACAAACAAACACAAAACACAAGTTAATGTTGTTCTCAGACGACACAAACACAGAGCTGACAACACTTTGTCCTGTGTTGTAGGACAGTGCAGGATAACACCAGCAGAATCATGTGGTTCTGGATGGTACCAACTGGATGAGAGTCGCTGTATGATGTTAAGTTGGACCATAGAAACGTTTGATGACGCAGAGGTGAAAAAAACACACACATCAGTTTATAGACAGAAAATAAGCTCATAGGGACATAACATCATCATAACAATAAATGAAAATAACAAACCGTGGTCTTAGTTTTTCAAGAGCTTTTCAATATAAACTCCAAACATCACTTTGTCATCAAGCCAGATGCTGATGTGTTCGTAGCAGGTGATTCTTTCTGTAAGGGAAACAACTAATATTAGAATTTGACATTCAGTGGATTAACATCAGAAACATGTCAGAATCATTTTAAATAAGTTACAAGCTAACTGAAACCATCATTGTAATTTAGTTTTGTTTATGATGGGTGTTGAAGTTCTGTAGGAAATTTCTCTTTAAGACTTGTGGCATTTTGTGTTAATTCCTCTGCTGTTACAGAGCAGCAAACAGCTGCTTCTCTGACCTTGTGACCTTATGGAATAAAACTTGACATGAGATACAAGAGTCGTTGATAAAAAAAATGGATTTAACACCAACAACATGATGGTGACGTGAGTTTTAATTAATGTTTCTGTTGTTTTCAGACATTCTGCCAAAATGAAGGTGGTCATCTGGTGTCAATAAGGAATGACGACAACTACTACAGTTTGATGTGTCTGGCTGAATTAAATGAGATCAATAAGTTCTGGGTCGGAGGCAAAAGACAAGAGGTGAGCAGTGAGAAGGTCACAGTTCATCCACATGAAGTCAGTTACATCTATAAACACAAGTTATTGTCTCAAACTGCAGCTCAGTGTTTCAGTGTGACCAGAACAAACTGGACTTTCACTGAACAATGAGCTAAACTGCTGAGTGAGGCTGTGTGTTAGTGACCTTATGAAGACGACCTTTAGTCACCTGTAAGCTTCACTGTGATCTTTCAGTATAAATGTCATTATATCTGATGATACAGCAGAGCTGCTCTCATTAACCTGTAAATATAGTGATTTCATCAGACAGGAGCTGGACAACATGTGACTGACTAGATAACTGACCTGACTGGGTTCTGTTTCCTGGGTGAACTTCAGTGGGTTGATGGAAGTGGACCAGTCAGTTCTTATATCCCATACATAGATGTGCCGGGTGCGGACTGTATGTTCATGAGAAGTGAGTAAAATAAATGAAAAGATGTTTTACTGATGCATTAATATAATAACAGTGACTATTGGACATGATGTAAAATTAAATTTGACAGTAGTTGAAGTGACTTTGTAGATGTTTTGTTTTGTCAGAGAATTAAAGCACTTTCCTGTTTGTACAGTAAAGAAGCTCCACTTAGCTTTAGAATATTACAGATAGAGTTTGAAGAAAACACTGATGTGAAAACAGAATGAGGACAAAGACTGAACCAACAGCTGCTCCCACTACACACCTCTATTTACACATGATAGATTTTCTGTTTCATTCATCTAAAACCAAGAATCTCTGACTTTCACGTGAAAAAACATCTCACTCAGTTGTAAGTGAGTAATTGTGAGTATTTGACCTACAGCTCATAATACATCTGAATGTAAATGTCTCCTCTTGATGTTCCAGCCTGGAAGTATGTGGCACCCACAATCTGCCATGAGGAAAAACTGTTTGTGTGTCAGAAGCCAATGTGATTGTCTCCAGCTGATGAACCAGTCTGCTTCACTGTCAGCTCTGAAAACACAAGCTGTCATATTTACTGCAATAAAACTTCAGCATCAGAAAACATGACAACAATGTGTCATGACTGTTTTTTTTCTCAGTTTTTTACAAAAAGTTAAAACCACGTGTCCTAATGCTGATCACCTACAAACTGTACTCATGTACAGGACCTGAATACTTGTTCATCATCGTTTCAAAGTAAAAGTTCAATTGTCTTTCTCCAAGGTAATAACTTCATTTCATTTGACAAACTAGTGGCATTAGCAAAAACAAATTTCTGGAATATCACCAACTGAAATCCATGATTCAGGTTCAACATTAACAGGTTGGACTTAGAGCCACCGTCAATAATTACAGAATTTCTGAAGCTCTCATCCATTAAACTGCTCTCCAAAATCAACTGGCTATTGTCTAAAACAGATCAAATAGTCTCGCTGCCAACCTCCAAATGGGAAGAAGATCTATCCATCAACCTACACTCTAATTTTTGGATAAACATTTGCTTTAATACTTTTAGAATGACACAAAATGCCAACTTACAAATTATCCAGTACAAAACATATATGTGAAGACCTATCAGCATGTTTAGGGAACCCCCTAACAGTCTCCCCCGCACTGTGTCTACTGGTTGATCTCACTAACATCAATATGGAGACAAATAGATCATACACGCTTCTTGTGGCCTTAAGCATCGCTAAGAAAACAATATTCATGAACTGGAAATCAAAAAAGAATTTGAACATAACATTATACAAAAATCTTCTACTAGATCACATCTCCATGGAGAGAATGTCTGCCTGTGCAAAAGATCAACTATCTGAATTTGAACAGACCTGGGGCCTCATGTATCAACGTAGCGTACGCACAAAAACGTGGCGTACGCCATCTTTCACGCTCACGGTCAGATTTATCAAGAGTGAAAAGAACGTGAGAATGTGCGGACCGCCACGGCAGCTTCTTTCCTGGCGTACGCCCATTTCTAATATGTTTTGAGGTTTTGTCCGTTGGCGACACTTAGAGACAATGCAGTGAATTGCAATAATTGGGAATTATAGAATCAGTCGGATCACAAATTAAAGCAATTACTCATTATTGTTATTATTATTATGATCAAAATTTCGACACATGGGCCTTACGAACATGGGCGTGTTTTTAATCATACCTGCATATAGAAAAGCATGCGCTAAAGGATGGAATAATAACAGTGGCAGCTTTGGGTTTTCTGGGGGCATGATAAATGGCCGCGCTGATGTTTTAGCCCATGACGAATGGCTCATCAGCTGTTTGACATCGATCATAAGCGCGATCATGTTGGAACCATGTCTATGGTTGGAACTATGTGCCGAGGTGGGCGTGGCTTTGAGACAGCCACAGCCAGGAGTCCCGCATCGCCGCTTCCCTTACAGGTGATCACTACTCAGGTGACAGGCTCATTCCACAGGGAACTAGAAAAAGGGCGTTTCCTTAAGAAAATACAGCGTGAACGCTGAACACTGCGCATCGACACTCTGCCGAACGAGCTGAACAGACGAGCCGAAGAGAGCCGAACGTCTGCCGAATTAGTATGAAAGCCGCCGCCACATAGAGCCCGCCCCCCACTCAGCTCCACCAACCACTGCCACGCACGCTGATTGACATACATGCAGTCCAGTCCTACACCTCTTCCGCGAGGACGTCACAGTCACGTCACATTACAATGGGTCTTCTTGTGGACGGAGAACAGGCGGAGTCCTGCGTTCGTGCACGTGCACTGATTTTCACGCTGATTGAGATGTATCAAGGAACGTGCGTGAATTCCGGCGTGCGCCCAGTTTGATAAATCTGAATTTCTTTGGGCCTGCGCCATTTTCCAGCTTCGAGCGTACGATCGTTTTTTACATGAGGCCCCAGGTCCCCAATAATTAACTTTATCACATAAGGATGCTGGGGTGGGGGGCCCCGCCGTTTGGCTCCGGGGCTGTGGGTTGGCGCTCGCGGTGGTCTCCCGGCGGGTCTGAGCGCCTGGAAGGTGGTGGGAGGGGTGGGGGGGCCAGAAAAGGAGGTTGGGGGGTCAGTCTGGAAGCTGGCCCCTGCCTGCCTCTGGTGGGGGGGGTGGGGGGGGGGGCGTACTGTGGGGGGGGGGGGGGGGGGGGGGGGGGGCGTACTGTGCCCCTCTTCACTACCCCCTCATCTCATCATACACCATCTTATATGACACTAGGACCTTGAGGGGCGAAACTAGGGGCGGGGATGGGGCTACACACTTGTGGCCTGGCCCTTCGCCCTGCTGCGGCTTCAGCCCCTCAATTTTAATCGCACTGAGACACTGAGGGCTTGGGGGGCAGGGGAGAGGGCAGACCACTGTCCGCAAGCAGTGGGGTGCTCGCACCCAGGCTGTTCCCCCCAATTTTAAAGCGCACCATAGACATACACATCACACAAGAAAACATATCCACATCGACACGATCACACGCAACCACACTGGATGGGGGGAGGCAGTCTCGCTGCTGCATGGTGGTCTCCCTGCTGGGCTGGGGGGCCTCCGGCCGTTGTTCTCCTGTGGCCCCGCGCCGGGGCAGCGGCTGCATGCCAGCGTTCTCTCACTGGTCTCCCCGTGGTGGGCTCATGGCGATCCCCGGGGGGCCTGGCCTTGGTGCTCTGGGGGTTGTGGGGTGTTGTGGCGATATGGGCTCTGCCCTGCTGGCTGCCGGGGGCGGGGGGTGGGGCCATCTCACTCCGCATATCAGCAATCAGCCACCACAGACTACATTCAAATGACAAACTCCATGCACACACGCACATACACATACAAACGCACTCATACACAGACAAGGTACCCCAAACATTACTTACTTATTAACTCTGTCATGAACATATACACCTGCTACACCTCTGCTCTGTTTATTTCCGTCTGTATCTACTCGGTAATCATCATCTATGTAACACTGGAATGACTGCAAATTCATGTTGTTGTTGTAAACAATGTCACTGTTGCAGCTGCTACTGTTGTTGTTATCCCTCTGTCTCCCACACCACCCCCAAATCTCACTATAAGACTGCGAGCATAACCACGGTTGTAGTTACTGTTGTTATTATTCTGATGTTTCTGTTTGTTATTGTCATTGTCCCTTCTCCCACTCCAACCCCAGCCCCCCCTCTGTCTCTCTCTCTGTGTCTCTCTGTCTGTCTCTTACCCTTTCACCCTCTCTCTGTCCTTCCAGACTGTCAGTTCAGTAGCCGATGCCAATAAAAGCCAACAAAATGCAACAGGAAGAGTGAACCACACCCTTCCTTTGCAGAACAAATCTGTTAAAGCACAACAAGGCACCCAGAAACTGTCACACTGGGTGCCTAATCTGCCAAACAGGACATGTAAAAAAAAAAGGTCTATCTTTGTAAAGACAGGTCTCCTTCCACATGGACATGTCTGTCAAACAGGAGAGGACAAACTTTTTGACTCGAGGACCACATCAGTAGCTGAGGTGAAAACTGAGTGAGCGTCATCATGAAAACAAGATGGCGCCGGTGAGGTCGGCTGCGGTCTTACCTGCTCCCGGTGTTTGTTCGTATTTAATAGTTTTTATTGTGATTTTTAACCTGTTGAATGCTCCAGCGTTAGGTCGTAACACATACGACAGACAGACTCTAATTAATCTCGGAACAAAGTACTCTAACTTTGCTCCCAACAACTTAAACCCGGATCCGACCTGGCCCGCGGACATCCTGCGGGACAGCAACAACAACAACAACAATGACTACACGGACCGCAGATCACGTTAGGAACAGGCTGAGACGCAGAGCACACCATCCACCTCTGCCCAGCATCCTACTCGCCAATGTCCAGTCGCTGGAAAACAAGCTGGACGAACTCAGGGCCAGAATAAAGTTCCAGAGGGATATACGGGTCAGCAACATCATCTGCCTCACCGAGACATGGCTGACCCCCCAGACACCGGACCACGCCGTTCAACCAGCGGAGTTCTTCACCGTCCACCGCAGCGACAGAACGAGCGAGTCCGGCAAAACGAGGGGAGGTGGTGTGTGTCTGATGGTTAATAACAACTGGTGTGACAACGGGAAGGTCCAGACCCTCACACGCCACTGTTCCCCCGACCTGGAGCTCCTGACCATCCAGTGCCGTCCCTTCTATCTGCCCCGTGAGTTTACTTCGGTCGTCATCAGCGCCGTTTACACCCCTCCTCAGGCGAACACGGACACTGCCCTCACCGAGCTACATGAGGCTATCTCCACCTATCAGGCTAACCAGCCTGATGGACTTTAACTGGGCTAACCTGAGGAAAGTGATACCGGAGTTCAAACAACACATTGACTGTCCCACCAGAGGAGAGAGGACTCTGGACCACTGTTACTCTCCGTTCAGGGACGGTTACAAGGCTAAACGTCTGCCTCCGTTCGGCCTCTCGGACCACAGTGCCGTCCTTCTCATGCCGAAATACAAACAGCGGCTGAAGCAGGAGCCTCCTGAGGTCCGAGATGTGACACGGTGGACCGACCAATCAGAGGCCGCTCTGCGGGGGGCGCTGGATTCAGCTGACTGGGACATGTTCCGGAGCAGCTCGGACGGCGACATCAACGAGTTCACGGAGGCGGTTGTGGGATTTATTGGGAAAATGGTGGAAGACACAACACCAACAACCACCACCAGGATTTTTCCCAATCAGAAGCCGTGGGTGGATAAAACCGTCCGCGATGCGCTGAGAGCCCGCACCGCTGCATACAACTCTGGACTCGTCACCGGAGACATGTCGCCGTACAGAGCAGCCACCTACGTCGTCCGGAGGACGGTGAAGGAGGCCAAACGGCGCTACGCCGAGAGACTGGAGCTGCAGATGGAGGAGAGCAACCCCAGGGCGCTGTGGCAGGGCCTACGCACCATAACGGACTACAAAGCGGCACACCCACGCACGCTGAGAGCCGACGCTTCGCTGGCTGATGAGCTCAACAACTTCTTCGCACGCTTCGAGTCGAACACCAGGCAAGAAGTTGCTCTCCCAGCCGAAGGAGAGGAGACGCTCACCGTGACGGAGCTGGAGGTGAGGAGAATGTTTAAAGGGGTGAACACCAGGAAGGCAGCAGGGCCCGACGGCATCAGCGGGCGTGTCCTCAAAGCCTGCGCTGAACAGCTTGCACCGGTGTTCACTATGATATTCAACCTCTCCCTCTTACAGTGTGTGATTCCCACCTGCTTCAAGAAGTCTGTTGTGGTCCCCGTCCCAAATACAGCCAAGCCCAGTAACACAGCATTCAACACCATAGTCCCCTCCAGACTTGTGAGTAAGCTGTGGGATCTTGGACTGAACTCCTCTCTGTGTAGGTGGGTCCACAACTTCCTCAGTGACAGACAACAAGTGGTTCGCGTGGGCCTCCATAACTCATCCCCCCTCACACTCAACACTGGATCCCCTCAAGGCTGCGTGCTGAGTCCTCTGCTGTACTCCCTGTACACATACGACTGTGTGTCCACATCAGACTGCACCACCATCATTAAGTTTGCTGACGACACAGCCATCGTGGGGTTGATCTCCCACAACAAGAAGGAGGCCTACAGGACGGAGGTCATCCACCTGGAGAGATGGTGCCGGGAGAACAACCTCCTGCTCAACGTCAGCAAAACCAAGGAGCTGATTGTGGACTACAGGAGGAAGCAGCAGAGTGACATCCGTCCACTCTGCATCGGCGGGTCTGAGGTGGAGAGAGTGGACAACTTCAAATACCTGGGTGTGACCATCACTCAGGACCTGTCCTGGTCACTGCATGTTCAAAAAACTGTAAAAAAGGCCAGGCAGCGTCTGTTCCACCTCAGACGCCTCAGAGACTTTAGGCTCCCCCTCAAAGTGCTCAGGAACTTCTACACCTGCACTATCGAGAGCATCTTGAGTGGGAGCATCAGCACATGGATGGGCAGCAGCAAAAAGCAGGCTCTCTCAGCACTGAGAAGGGTAGTCCGTTCAGCTGAGTGGACCATCAGAACAACCCTTCCCGACCTGCAGGACATTTACATCAAGCGATGCAGGTCCCAGGCTGAGAAGATCCTCAAGCAGCCCCACCACCCCAGCCACCTATTCTTCTCCATGCTGCCATCATGCCGCCGGTTCCGCTGCCTGAGAACCAACACGGAGAGGATGAGGAAAAGCTTCTTCCCCCAGGCCATCCGTCTGCTCAACAACGAGCGATAATCTAGACTGCATACACTACATACATACACTACATACATACACTACACACATACCGGACTATTTCTACTCACCTGCACTGGAGGTGCCAATATTGGCACACTCCATACAGTTTAAAAACTCATGTTTCATATATTTTATATTTTATATATATTGTTCTTACTGTTGTTCTTACTGCACTATTTCTTTTTATTATCTTGAAAAAAAAAATGTTATTTGTGGTAGCAGGTAAAAAGAACATTTCACTGCACATTGTACTGTGTATGATTGTGTATGTGACAAATAAAACTCTTGAATCTTGAAATGTTTTGTTTTGTCAGAGAATTAAAGCACTTTCCTGTTTGTACAGTAAAGAAGCTCCACTTAGCTTTAGAATATTACAGATAGAGTTTGAAGAAAACACTGATGTGAAAACAGAATGAGGACAAAGACTGAACAAACAGCTGCTCCCACTACACACCTCTATTTACACATGATAGATTTTCTGTTTCATTCATCTAAAACCAAGAATCTCTGACTTTCACGTGAAAAAACATCTCACTCAGTTGTTAGTGAGTAATTGTGAGTATTTGACCTACAGCTCATAATACATCTGAATGGAAATGTCTCCTCTTGATGTTTCAGCCGGGAACAACGGGGAACCCACATTCTGCTTTGAGGAAAAACTGTTTGTGTGTCAGAAGCCAATGTGATTGTCTCCAGCTGATGAACCAGTCTGCTTCACTGTCAGCTCTGAAAACACAAGCTGTCATATTTACAGCTCTGAAAACACAAGCTGTCATATTTACTGCAATAAAACTTCAGCATCAGAAAACATGACAACAATGTGCCATGACTGTTTTTTTTACAAAAAGTTAAAACCACGTGTCCTAATGCTGATCACCTACAAACTGTACTCATGTACAGGACCTGAATACTTGTTCATCATCGTTTCAAAGTAAAAGTTAAATTGTCTTTCTTTGTAAAGACAGCTCTCCTTCCACATGGACATGTCTGTCAAACAGGAGAGGACAAACTTTTTGACTCGAGGACCACATCAGTAGCTGAGGTGAAAACTGAGTGAGCGTAAAGCATGAGATGTATCTGAAATCTATTTCTATTTTCACACTTTCATTCACAAAGTCACGAATAAAAAACAACAACTCACCATTGATGGACTGAATGGGGACAGAGTTGCTCTATGTAGCTAGCATAGTTAGCATGTCTGGTGGCAAAATGTCTGCTAATGTTGTACTTCCTGATATAGGACAACACGTTCTGGACAAAAGAGACAAATGTTCTTTGCTTCAATTCAGAAAAAATACATGTAGCTCCACATGTAGTTTGTTAAGAACCCGACAATTAATGTTTTCTTCCGCTTTTTGCGCGTGACGTCAGGTCAAGAGAAGAAGAGTGACCAGCCATTAGAAAATGGACAGTGGATTTGCGACGCGCCACCTGGTGGTACTAATTAAGTATCACAGGAAAAAGGCAGTGAATGAGTAATACTAATTTAAATATTATTTCATAGGATTGTTGTTGATGTAAATGTCTGGTGTGCCACATCAAACAATATGATCATTTCCCAGTGAGGGATGGACACAGAAGCTACAACAGGTTCCCCTTCAGACAAACAACCTCCCAACAAACATACTGAATATGTAGATTTGATGAAAACATGTGATAAGATACATCTTCTGCTCCAAACTGCTCAGGTTACTTTTCTTTTCTGTCTTTGTCAATCAGCCACAGACACACAGAGAACTCACCTCAGTGTTAGTGTTGTTTGTCGTTCTCCCTCCATCTGGAGAACTGATCTCTGAAAACGTTCCCCTCTGATGCCCTGAACACATTGTGGTTAGATTTTAATGTTTAATCACAGAAAAGAAAAACACTATAAACATGTAGTGTTGAGGACTTTAACAGAAACATGGAGATGTGATGATTTTACTGTTGACAAAGGTGTAACAGCTCAGGGCTCTATACAGACAGTGAACGACCCCCCCCCCCCAAAAATGCGACTTATACTCCAGTGCGACTTATATATGTTTTTAATTTTTCTGTGCTGGGGTTCGGAAGTCGAATTTGGTTCATAAGAGGAGGCAGAAAAATCTTGAATCTCCGGTTCGTATCTCGAAAAGTTCGTAAGTATAGGCGTTCGGAAGTCGAGGTTTCACTGTTAGTGATTTCATCAGACAGGAGCTGGACAACATGTGAGTGACTAGATAACTCACCTGACTGAGTTCTTTCAGAGTGGATCTGACTAACGACCTGAATTTGCTGAGGAATTAAGCAGATATGAAAACATTCATGCATATGTTTGGTGGAGTCATGTGTGAACAGGTAAATTTGGTGTGGAGCTGGTTTATGATCTGTTTTTTTAATGTTGGTGGAGTCATGTGCTCTTAACGTTCTAGTTGATATTCATTTCTGTTAAAGTCTGCACAGTTGTAACAGTGTTGTTGATCATCATGTTGGATGAAACAGTGACATAATCAAACAGTATGAACTCTATCAGACACTGTCTGTATAGAGCCCTGAGCTGTTACACCTTTGTCAACAGTAAAATCATCACATCTCCATGTTTCTGTTAAAGTCCTCAACACTACATGTTTATAGTGTTTTTCTTTTCTGTGTTTAAGCATTAAAATCTAACAACAATGTGTTCAGGGCATCAGAGGGGAACGTTTTCAGAGATCAGTTCTCCAGATGGAGGGAGAACGACAAACAACACTAACACTGAGGTGAGTTCTCTGTGTGTCTGTGGCTGATTGACAAAGACAGAAAAGAAATGTAACCTGAGCAGTTTGGAGCAGAAGATGCATCTTATCACATGTTTTCATCAAATCTACATATTCAGTGTAGATGGAGAACCTGTGATCCACAATGTGAGGAAACACAACAGACCAAGTTTCTCCTGTTGGATCCTGAAGTGTCAGCTGACTTTGAATGAGATGTCACCAACAGACTTTTCACCATGTGCTGAAATAATGACAATAACAATATTAATAGGACCTTTTGGCAAAGGGCTGCCAGACCAGCTTTAAAAAGGTAAACACATCCCACTGGGTCAAGACGTCGTCTGTTTGAGCTATGAACCAAAGTCAGAGTTTGAGCTTCCTCTACATCTGTCTCCCACCTAAACCCCATCGAGACTGTGCCTGTCTCACACCATGTTCAATTCTTCAAACCAAACATACAACAGAGGAAACACATGTGAACCTAATAAACCTGTTGCATGACTCTTTTACTCAGATCACACTTAGTCAACTTCAATCATCTCTTCATTTAAACCAGCAACCTGTGTTCTAGACCCCATTCCAACAACAATAATAATAAACATCAGTCATTTTCTTGTAGCACAGAACGAGTAGTAGTGGTGGTGGGGATGTTATGTTGAAGTTTTATTGCAGTAAATATGACCGCATGTGTGTTCAGAGCTGGTTAATCAGCTGGAGACGATCACAGTGTCTTCTGACACACAAACTGTCTTTTCTCAGAGCACACTGTGTTCCACCAGTACACCCAGTCTGAAACATCAAGAGGAGACATTTACATTCAGATGTATTATGAGCTGTAGGTTGAATATTCACAATTACTCACTAACAAGTGACTACAAATATGAATTTGTTCCTTAAAAATGCAGATCAGAGATGTTTTTTCACGTGAAAGTCAGTGATTCTTGGTTTTAGATGAATGAAACAGAAAATCTATCATGTGTAAATAGAGGTGTGTAGTGGGAGCAGCTGTTGGTTCAGTCTTTGTCCTCATTCTGTTTTCACATCAGTGTTTTCTTCAAACTCTATCTGTAATATTCTAAAGCTAAGTGGAGCTTCTTTACTGTACAAACAGGAAAGTGCTTTAATTCTCTGACAAAACAAAACTTCTACAAAGTCACATCAGCTACTGTCAAATTTAATTTGACATCATGTCCAATAGTCACTGTTATTATATTAATGCAACAGTAAAACATCTTTTCATTTATTTTACTCACTTCTGATGAACATACACTCCACACCCGGCACATCTATGTATGGGATATAAGAACTGACTGGTCCACTTCCATCAACCCACTGAAGTTCACCCTGGAAACAGAACCCAGTCAGGTCAGTTATCTAGTCAGTCACATGTTGTCCAGCTCCTGTCTGATGAAATCACTATATTTACAGGTTAATGAGAGCAGCTCTGCTGTATCATCAGATATAATGAAATTGATACTGAAGAATCACAGTGAAGCTTACAGGTGACTAAAGGTCGTCTTCAT
>JAFBJQ010002088.1:6102-56102 GCA_016785345.1 Trinectes maculatus
ATAATAATAATAATAATAATAATAATAATAATAATAACGATAATAATAATAATAATAATAATAATAATAATAATAACGATAATAATAATAATAATAATAATAATAATAATAATAATAATAATAATAATGATAATAATAATACTAGCCCAGATGCAGGCTGACAGCTGCTGCTGCTGCTGTGGCTGCTTTAGTCTTTACAGTCTCCATGCCTGTTCCATTTATCTAAATTATTCAGACTGAATATATTGGGAAAAGAAAAGGCCTTTGGTTAAACGGCCCCATTAAGCATAACAGAGACGGCGGGCTCACCCTCACCTCCAGACAGAAGAGTAATACAGTAACAAAGCTCTCATCAGATCAGCGCAGGAAGATTTCGACTTGTACGACAAATGATTGTCTATAAATTGTACTACTACTACTACTAATAATAATAATAATAATAATAATAATAATAATAATAATGATAATAATAATAATAATGATAATAATGAGGCTACTACTACTACTACTACTAATAATAATAATAATAATGATAATGATAATGATAATGATAATGATAATAATAATAATAATAATAATAATAATAATAATAATAATAGTGATAATAATAATAGCCCAGATGCAGGCTGACAGCTGCTGCTGCTGCTGCTGTGGCTGCTTTAGTCTTTACAGTCTCCATGCCTGTTCCATTTATCTAAATTATTCAGACTGAATATATTGGGAAAAGAAAAGGCCTTTGGTTAAACGGCCCCATTAAGCATAACAGAGACGGCGGGCTCACCCTCACCTCCAGACAGAAGAGTAATACAGTAACAAAGCTCTCATCAGATCAGCGCAGGAAGATTTCGACTTGTACGACAAATGATTGTCTATAAATTGTTTAAAAGTCGGTCAGAGAATGATTCCATTTTCTGCTGCCATTATTCTGCTATCATTCGATGGGAGGGCAGTGCAGGGAGGAGCCATAGATCAGGAGGCACTGGAGTGGTGGTTCTGTATTATTTAACGGGAGCAGATAGAGAACAGTGATCACTCAGAGGGGAGCATGGAATGTCGGGAAGAAATGAGTTTCCACAGTGATGGAAAGGAGTGGACTCTGTTGATTATCCCAGGCAACAATGCATTGCCGCATAAAACACACTTTATAAGACAAAAGTCATCCTTTCATGCGACTTTAATTTGTACTTTATGGCGTTATAAATTAGCGGTTATTGCGTACTGCTTGTTTGATCTACTGAAGTTAATAAAGTGTGGGTTTATCGCCAGCAGAAACAGCAACATCACTTTAAAGCGATTAAATCCATATTTTGTTAGTGTGCTTTGGTAAATAGAATATGCAACGCCGTTCTCCTCGTGAAAACAAAAGAGGACTAAACAAAGGATGATCTACTTTGTTCAGATTCTCCGCTTCCGATTAGTTTCAACTTCACCCATTCTTTTCCTTCACTGTCCGACGCTGTTAAAAGCATGACGCAGATCAGAGATACGCTGCATAAATCACCGGGGAGAAGATTTTTAATAAATGAATAATAATTAACAAATGCAAAATGGACTCGGCTGAAGAGGAATTAGGGTCTGACAGATGTTGATAGTTGAGTTTAACACGATACACGTTTTAAAAAACTCTCGCTCTCGCCATAGTTACCTTCTCACCTGACGTGGTGGAAATGTAACAAGTCATTTGCCTTTTGAAATTTTAACTGAGCGAGGGAGAGAGAGAGAGAGAGAGAGAGAGGGAAAGCGAGAGAGAGAGAGTGATAAGGTCATCTGATGCAAACCTGTCTGAATGATTGAGTCTGGGATGAGGATTGAGCGAGTTTCTCTCTGACACATACAAACACAGCTGTTTCTAACAGAACCAGCCGACGCCGTGGCTCATTAGAGGATGTTAACAGCAGAGCAGCTGGGTCTGAAAGGCTCAATAAGTCACGACGGGTGAGGGCGTCCTGTCTCACAGTACCTGGGTTATTAGTGAAAGCAGACGTCTCTGTCGAGCCACGCTGAAGCCGCTTTAATGAAGCACAACATTTCTTTTGGCAAAACAAACTGGAGTCTGAGTTTTTTTTATTTAGCAGACGAATTCTAAAAGTTGATTTTTTTTTGTAAATCATGGTTGAGAGAGTTTCTCTCCAACACACGACCTCTGAACGACCCCTAACGACACTCACATCCTGCACCCTGCACACTCCTGTCATAACCAATCAGTGGCCGACTCTAAATTGATCAAATCCAACATATATGAATGGGTGAGTTTAAATCTGACAGGATGCTCTGATGCCAGCGGCTCACCTTGAGGAAGACCTGCAGCTCCTGGGACTGCGTGTGCTGCAGGATCTCTGGCTGCAGGTGCTTCAAGATGGCCACGCACATGTACACCTGGTAGTCTGGACCCATCACGAGGCAGGTGGACAGGTAATGGCAGATTTGCGTCCAGTCCAGATAGTTCCAGAAACACTGCGTCAGCCAGTGGAGGCAGATCTGTGGAAGTGACGGAGAGGAGCATAAGTTACATCTAACACAGATGAAAGTATTAACGACCTCATTAAAGTTCTAATTGAAACGCTGTTCTGGCGTCAGATTTCTGATACGGTTTAAAGCTTTGCATGTTTACAGCTCATGTTGACTGTGGTAATGTGAGATGCTCTGTACTGGAATATACCGACATCCTTTGTCATCGCTCACTTTAAACGTCAGGAGAATCGATGTGGCAGCGCGGGCGCGTGGCTTTGACAAATTCATGCAGATACAACGATGGTATCTGCAGCTCGACAGCTTTGCACTGCTGGGTATTCGACAGCTAATGAAATGCATCGTTAGGAATTCACATTAAGTCAACTGGAAACAAATATGGGAATTTTAATTCATTCCCGAGTGAATCTCATGCTTCAGAGAGACAGGTCTGGCCGGCGAACGTAGGCCTGGTGTGTAGAGATAGCTGAGTGGGGAGAAAGAGCTGTGTACACAACACAACACATACACGTACACACACACTGTAGTAACAGCAGATGGCAATGGAAGCTAGATGCTAGATGCCAATTAGATTTAGGCCTTTAAAGGAAAAAACTGATGCCTCATCACCACTGAGCTGTTAAGAAGCTCTGTTCGCAGCTCGCGTTTATGGAAAGTTTTACTGCGTGTTAAAGATTATGGATTTTAACGATCCTGCCAAAACCACGAGGGTTTAATCAGCCGAGCGAACACAGTGTGATGGTGAAGGTCTGAGGTCTACGACAGGTTCATTAGCCACGCTGACTCCGTCTCCCAGCAGCTGTGAATATTCAGAGGGATTAGGGGACAAAGAGAAAACAGATGCATCCTGATGTTTACTTCTCCAGCTGATGATTATTGACTGTGGGATCAAGAGATCATCTCCTGTTCTTTGTGATTAAAAACAGAGCGACAATAATGAATTTTTCATTACAATAACGGTTCACTGAAAACAAACCTAAGGGTGGCGGGCGAGATGGAGGACGCAGGGTTGAGGAGATACGTGGTTAAAGACCAGCCAGCGTTTGTTTGCTGAATCATGGTCGACAGACTCCACTCTCTCCTCTGTGGCAGAACTCGGGCTGTGCCTGATTATGATTTGACAATAATCACTAGCTTCCAGTCTGATTGAGCATCACGCCACTCCAACGCAGTTTTCCCAAAACATTCCACAGACGATGAGCGGAGCACGCTGGGTTTTAACCAACTGTCACTGACAATAATCATTAACCACTGTGTTCACTAATGTCTGCTCAACACATACAAACAAACACCACTTCAAAAACATAAAAACATATGAGATCATTATTGCTCCGCCCTTACACTAACTATGATGAAAATACCAACATCCACACCTGTATGTTTTTGTTAAAAACAGGGAACAACACACACACACACACACACTGTACTTTCTGTGATTATTACACTGTGTTTCCAGGAGCAGCAGCAAAATGTACTTTTCTCTTTTGTTGTTGTTGTTGTTTTTCCGGTGAGTGAAAACCCATTGGCCAAAAGGTGAATGTGACTATATTCACTCAGAGTTCACTTCATTTCCATTCAGCCATAAACAGGCTGTGAGAGGTTCACTGATGCCAGCAGGTCAGGTCACAGCAATCGTCTGTCTGTGACCTCCAACTGTTCTGCTGTGTCAGTGTTGCCAACCCTGCTACTTTTATGTTGTTGTTGTTTTTTTTGATTAAAAACTCTATTGGCATGAACTAATTGACTATTAAACACTTTGATATCAACACGATTAAAAGGCATTAGGCTACTGCATCTGAATATTGTGGTTTATTATTGAGGACACGAGCTGCACATCTCCCCCAGTGACTCAGCTGATTCATCCTCCCTGTCACACACACCTCCGTCCTCAAAACAACCTGACCGCTTCAGATGTTTAAACACTTTGTAGACGGATTTCGACACACACACACACACACAGACACACACACACACACACACACACTTGTCTGCGCGTCACCTCCACTGTGTGAATGTCAGAGGAGGATAAAAGCTGCGATTCCCGACTTTTAAAGCCGAAACTTTGACACGAGATATTTCCTTCTCTGGCTGAAGACCAGGTGCCACCGCTGCCTTGAGAAGCCAGAAGATGAGCAGAATGTTAACTCGTGACTAAACCCTGGAGATGGAGAGTTCAGATCTTTGATGCAAATGTCTGTACAACTTGTGAGCCTCGACTGTCAAACGCCGCCTCACACAAGACAGGGATAAATCGTACGAAAGATTCAAGGTGGAAAACCTTTTCTCTGCCTCAGCGTTAGAAAGCAGAGACTCAAAAGACTCGAGAGCAGAAGAAGAGCGGTTTTCCAGCTTGGTTTAAAGTCAAATGAAGTCAAAGCTGCAACAACGTTTTTAACTGTTTCTCATTTAAATGATTGAACCTTTAACTCAAACCAAGTGTCGGCAGCATGAGCTCACTGTGTGCAGATGATACCTGGGATGGAGTGAAGCCAGACATCCTGAAAGCAGAGTGGACCAGAGGGACCTCGGCTTTCAGCAGCATCTCCACATAGTGAGCTGTGCACCAGTAGACGGGAGGGATTCCTGACTCAGCAGCTTCCACTGGAACATTGACCTGTCATGACAAAAACGAGGTATTTCATCTTGTATCTGGAATACTATTGGATTTACTCTGCAGCTATATATGTACCGTATTTTCCGGACTATAAGTCGTAGTTTTTTTCATAGTTTGGCCGGGGGTGCGACTTATACTCCAGTGCGACTTATGTGTGAAATTATTAACACATTATTATATCCTGTCACATGTTATTTTCACACTAAACCGCAAGAGCATACCGTACAATTATTCAGCCTGTTGTTGCCTCTATTCTATTTTTATTTTAAATTGCCTTTCAAGATGACATGTCTGTTTTTGGTGTTGGATTTTATCAAATAAACTTCCCCCAAAAATGCGACTTGTACTCCGGAGCGACTTATAATCCGGAAAATACGGTACATATATATGTACAGTATGTATATATCAAAATTTAAATAACAAATCTGTGAACACAAAAACAATAAAACCACAACACAACAGGCAGCTTGCTCTTAATTATTCGCGGCCTTTCTGTTTTCTGCTCTGTTGACTCCATCGACCACACCGTGCAGATGGAGAATGGCTGCTGTGTGGAGAAATCTGCCCGCTGCATCAGACGCGCGGCGTGTAACACACGTTCAGTCGAGTCCAATTGAGCTGTAATTGATTGGTGCGAGACGACGGGATGACAGAGGTGGGTATAATGACAGCAAAACTTCATCTCGCCACCTCAGCTCTGCCCTGCAATTTAGAACAATTGAAAGTCGACTTCATTTTGGAGCCACTCCCTGGGCTGAACTCCTCCCCTCCTTCCTCCCCCCATTTACCTTCATCTCCGTCTCAGTCACCGTCCTCTTTCTCAGTGAAGTAAACAGCTTCCTGTTTGTTTTCCTCCATATTGAAAAGTGAGTCGTATGTGAGAAGTTAGGACTCATCGCCATCATCTACACGGCCAATATCACATGTGCATGTGAAATGAAATGTCGTGCTGTAATTACTGTCCCTGTAGTGATTGTGTTTACATGATTCTGTTGGTGATATGAGTGACAGTGTGAGGGGCTCTACCTTGTCTCATTACTCAAAATGAGATGTTTTCTGTGCCGTCCCTATAATAACAGTGTTTAATTCACTGTTACAGCCAGCAGAGGTCTGTGCACATCATCTGAACACTTATCAGAGAACGTACAAGCTCTCTGACGTGAGAGTCAGCTGACTGAAGTTTACCAAAACAAAACGGACACAAAACTGCTAATACTAAAAAGCCATTCATATCTGTATTGGCAATGTTGTTGTATTTGCATGCATCTCTACTCACAGATGCATGTATCCCTGCCGGCCAGATGAATGCAGCGGTAAGCAGAGAGGAGAGGCCCAGTAAGAAACGCAGGGATCGCTCCTCGTCTCCAGCCATGATGAGGAAAACTGTGGAGGCCAGCCAGTCGTGGCCTGGATAACAATCCTGCTGAGTGACTGGCACACGGAGTTAAAGAGAGTTTCAGACTCGTTACAAAACCCAATTTAAGTGAGCACGGATAAAAGGAATCTGTTTCTATTTGCATCCCTGATTAATTCAATTCTTTTTCTGACCAACATTATATTCCGTTTGTTTTCCTCATTACTGGATGAGTGTCGCGCCGTGTTTTCCCAAACAGACGTGTAATCATATTGCAGCAGAGTGAGCTGATTTAGTTTTGACGACTTTTGCAAACTTTTACATCAAATGCTGATGACACTGAACTATCACTTCCTGCTCTTTGAGACCCATTGACTGACACATCTTGTCATCTATTTGTGACAAGATGTCACTTGTGATGATAAAGAATAATACATAAAGCAGAGCCCCATAGGGACGAGAGGATTTTCCTCTACTGTCATTCAATGAAGCGAGAACGCTCGCAATGGAAAAAGTTCCACGCTGTGAAATGAGGGCGTTAACTCTGATCTACTGAGCTATCTTCTTCAGCGTATACTTCAGTCCCAGTCTCCATTCTACTGCAACTAGATCAATACATTTAAAGCGACATAAACTTACAGTTTACAGGTGGTGAGGCTTTATCAGTGTTAACGCCACTCTTTTATCCACACACACACACATTTTAGATGGAGACGCACAGTATGGATGCAGCTACTGTTTACTAACCTGGCAAGATTTTCAAAAAAAACACCATCTCTGTGTTTTTCTTCTTTACACAGAAAATGTCAGCATGTCTATCTTCAAGGAGATTGAACTAGCTAGTCTCAGCCCAACTAGCTGGTTGGACTAGTTGGACTAGTCCAACTAGTCCAAACTAGCTAGTTCAATCTCCTTGAAGATAGACATGCTGACATTTTCTGTGTAAAGAAGAAAAACACAGAGATGGTGTTTTTTTTGAAAATCTTGCCAGGTTAGTAAACAGTAGCTGCATCCATACTGTGCGTCTCCATCTAAAATGTGTGTGTGTGTGGATAAAAGAGTGGCGTTAACACTGATAAAGCCTCACCACCTGTAAACTGTAAGTTTATGTCGCTTTAAATGTATTGATCTAGTTGCAGTAGAATGGAGACTGGGACTGAAGTATACGCTGAAGAAGATAGCTCAGTAGATCAGAGTTAACGCCCTCATTTCACAGCGTGGAACTTTTTCCATTGACAGGTAGACACAAAGTGTTGATGAGAAAAGCCGGAGAAGAATGGTGAGAGTGGTTGGGGCTGACAGAAAGACGGTAACTCGGATAACAACCTTTAACACCTGTGGTGGGCACAATCGCTTCACGGACCCAGCAATACATCCAAACCTGTCAGGTTCCTCTTCAGTCAGACAAAAGCAGAAATCTGTGGCTGCAGTTGGAAAAGACTTTCCACAACCAGGAAACTGAAGAGGTGAAAAACTTTCCAGAAACTTAAAAGGATTTTTTCTTTCTCCCAGTAACAAGAAGCGATCTTGTTCTTAAAGTAGAGAAGGTCCTTAACTGATATCAGAATAGTCTTTCTCATTTGCTGAATTTATATTACTGCAATGAGATAATAAAGAAATGCAGAGGCTCCACGCAGATACCCAGAGGGACCAATCAAAACTACATTCAATAAGCCCAACACGGTCAGCGAGTTCGCGGAGCAGATCTGACACTTGTGTGTCAAGGATTCATTATAAATGTATCTCCACCAATTTTTAATCCTATAAGACACGTGCTGCGTTACGTTCATGCCCAACATGAAACCGTCTTTAAGCGTGCGTCTCAGCGGCGCAGCTCCTGTGAGGCAGGATGTCGACGGAGGAGTTCCAACCGATATGTGATGTGGCAGCAGGGCGTCATAAAGACGGAACCAGGCGGTGTGAGAACAGTAAAACAAGTCAAGGGATCTGCTTATGAAACACTCAAGAACAGAGCAGGTACGCTATTATACACAGTGTCTTCATTAGTGCGGTGTACAGAACAGCAGGAGAAGGCTCACATCTGTGTGTGTGGGGGGAATAATAGCCATTAAAAACATGGCGGCATGTTGTCAATGGGTATTATTTGTTGTCAGTGACAAAAGTCAATGTGACCTTAAAGATAAAACTAAGATGTCTGGGCTTATGAGAAACTGACAGATGAGAAACTGACATACCTGAGACATGTGCCGATTCCCAGCTGTTCCACAGGTGATAACAGAGCACTCGTCACTCTCGTCTCCTCGGCTGCAAAACAAGGCAATCAAAGACGAGAGGTAGTTATTATCAAGCACGGAAATTCCCACACAGGGAAAGTCGATGGCTTCTTATCCTCCCAGATGTCACATATTTCTCGTCTTGTTACCTTCAAGGTGCTACAGATGTGATGTTGCACTGGTTCATTTTGTAGTTGCCAGTTTACAGCGTTTACGTTTTGGCGTGTAATTATAATTGCACGCCGCCCCGGCACCGAGGTGAGTTGTGTAATTTCGCTAACAGTCGGCCTTGAGTCATTTATCTGCGGTATCTTGAGGTTAAACGCAGTGGAGCCTGAAATTCATGATTTTATAGGAGTGTGATGACTTTCAGAGGGAAAACACACACACACACACACACACACACACACACACATATATATATGAGCGAGCGCTCTTTATCTCTTTATCTCAGGAGTTAAGGAGTGTGGAGGTGGGTCCTGCCGTGAGCAGCTTTCCATCCACATGCCTGAGCTCTCAGTACAGACTGTTGAGCCATCCCTCTTCCAGCCTCCCTCATGGGCTCTTACTTAGCACCATTAAGTGTGTAGAATCATAAAAATATATTAGTTTTTTGCTTTCCACTGATTTGTAATTGTGTGGCGAGAAAGGATAGATGAGGCAATAACTGCAGGAGGAGGGATATGATATGATATTTTGTTTGGGGAGATGTTTCCGCTGCTTACTGACTTGGGGGAACCAGAGAAGGTTATTATATTTTGTTGTAATGGATCTCCTGCTTCAGACAGTTTTGTGGTGAGATTGCGAGAGGAAGTATTATCCAGACGCTCCAGTGGCAGGGAAAACTTCAAATCCAATTTGCAGACTAATGGTGCAGAAATATGTGAGGGGGCTGATAACGTGGTGGCTGTAATCTACATATGGAAGTGACAATTTAATATTGTTACCACAGAGAAATCAGAGCCAGGCCATTCAGATTAATAACAGGGCATCAAACTGTGTATTAATTGAGAGAAAAAGCTTTTGATGAGGGCAGGAAGCGGCGCCAGGACCATTTTTGTATTTTTGCTCTCACCCTTTTCCCTCCACATATTAGCATCTCTAAAAACCTCTTGCTGATGGCAATTACTGTCTAATGAAGATGAATGCCCCCTCTCGTTGTATTTATTTCATCCCTCCCCATCCCCTCTCTTCCTGTGCCACTGGAGTCTCTTTTACAGTTTGTAATAACTATAATCACAGCTGTTTAACTTTAGTCTCAAAGAGCCGCTGTCGAGCGATGGAACATGCAGCGTATCTCTGTTACTCGTCGTGACAGTGAATCTGCAGCTCTGTGTTGATGCGGATACCAAAATCTTTATAGTCCTTTGTGCTTTAGATAAACGAGAACACGAGACATTTGGATGATAAGGACGCCTGCGGGATAAAAAGCTCCGTCGAGTCATTGATATGAGCCACACTAAGAGGAAACCCTTAAAGATGAGTGAGGAACATCTGCAAGGAGCCTACAAGAGTAATCTCAGCACGTCCAGGAACGTGTGCAGCCTTAAAAACAAAAGGCAAACGATTGATTGCATTGTTCTACATTACAATAAGCATGGTGTGACCCAGAGGGAAGCTCCAAATCCAGTAAGTCAGTGGATTTTCAGTTTCTCAGGTCACGAATAAGCTCAGCGTTCGACTCGGAGTCGACCTTGTGATGAGTCTGAACTGTCAGACTTTTATTTATCATTGAATTAACTCTGCTCTCTACAGCTTGTTCATCTTAAAGCTATTCAACCAGAGAGCAGCTTTGTTTTTCTTGTATCTACAGGAAGTGCAACCTTGACTCCGATGCCACAGGACAACAACATGAAACGTGGATTAATGGGAGTTTCACCAGACTAAAGAACCGGAGTCAGGCTTCAGCGGAAATAACACAAACAAAGACGTTAATGTGAATATTTGTGAAATAATAAAGGAACAAAAACATCTCCTAAATCATTCCACTGACATCCCTGATGGGACTGATGGGCCGCGAAGCTCCTGCTCAGCTTCATGGTTCAGCATGATTGACAGCCTCATAACAAACTCCATAACAACAACATAACAACTATTCAGGACATCGAACTCAACGACTGCTGCAGAAACGGGAACATACATATCTACATTCATATTTACACATCTGACTGCCATACTAATACCTGCACCAATGTAACATTGTTTAACAAACACTGCAATATTTAAGTTAGAAACAGTAAAACTGTTTTACCAGCAACGTGTATTTTACAAATAAATCAAATGCTCTTCTGCAAATCGAGAAATGAACGTTGTGAAATAAACATGGAGGAGTAAAAATGCCTGTTTGTCCCCCCTCAGATAAGGACAGTATAATTAAAATGTATTGTTTCAATTTTATTTCTTATCATTGAGTGACACCTTAGCCAGGATTTCTTGTCTCCCCCCCCCCCCCAGCATTTCCCTTGACTAACATACCGAAGAGAAGTGCACTTTAACCAATCGTGGAATGCGGTGGAAAAACAGATTTGAATTAGGATTCGTTCTGAGGGAGTGCAGGTCACCGTCTGAGCTATTAAGATGCAGCGGTGGAATAAAATGTGCTCTTTGTTTCTGACCCAGCAATTTCTCCAAGCAGGTGAAATAAATGAGAATGCTGCTGGGGAGCTGCGCTCTGCAGCCGTGGCCACGCAGGGTGACGGGATACCACTCAGAGCAGTGAGCTGACAGAGGTTAATACTTGGCAAATGAGTCTGCTCTCTCCACACAATGGGAGCACTCGAGTAGGGCAGAGTGATTGAGACTGTAAATGTCAATCAAACGCCGTTGCCCACCCGTCTCACTCCCACCCATGCAACCTACATGTAACTGGCAGATTGCAGAATCCAACAAGCCCTGACAGGTCCATGGTCTCCTCGGGCTATTTGGTGGGAGGAATATTAGATGGCTGTGTGTGTGTGTGTGTGTGCGTGTGTGTGTGTGTGTATTCATTTTAGGTCACAGAACATTTTTGAGGTATCAAACACAAAAAAAACACAAATCTCAGTTTTTCTGAAACCAGTGATGTGTGGCTGAGATACTCCGATATAATCGTTGTGGTCATAACATCAGTGTGCGAGTGAGTGTAGGTTTGAATGTGTGTGTGTGTGTGTGCGCGCGTGTGTGTGTGTTAGAATGGGTGAATGTCATGTAGTGTAAACCACTTTTAGAGGGCCATTAAACTAGAGAAGCACAGTGTAAGTGCAGTCACTTTATCATTATAAGTTCCCTTGCTGGCTACTTTATAAAGCTGCGTGTTAAAAGCTCGGATTTAATGTAAAATATTCCACTCTGTCTATATATATCTATATCTATACGTTTATCCATCTATCTCTTCTGTCTGTATATATATATATACACACACACACACACACTCTGTGTGTGTATATACAGTGCTATTTGCCTGGAATGTGAGCACTAACCGTTTTGTCATCATGTCAGAAACCAGCCATCACCCAGGGCAACACATCTGCACAACAGTCAATAAAACCACAAGAGTCTGATTTAATGTGCCACAGTATTTACTAGTATGTCTCCACAGCTGAGCCCACAGAGCTGCAGTGGCTCTACCTGCAGTTCTACTTGTTGTTGTTGTAGAACTGATGCCACCTGTTTCCTTAATATCTCTAGAGTCATCAGTATGTTCTACTTTTAGTTTATCTTAGCAGTTACAGTTTGTAAGATTAGGTACTCACTAATTAGCCGCTTCTCTTTCTGGCTCAGTATGATCATGTGTTTTAGCCCACTGGCTACCAAACACGCCAACCGACTGAAATCATCAGCACAGCCTTGAACTGGGAACCATGTGAAACGTTATCCTGGGGTAGAAACGTGTTTCCTTCTGTCTGCCGGTCCACAGGGACCAAATCCAACCTCTGCACAACACTGAAGGTGTGTCGTCAACAACAACAACAACAACAGCCCAACAGGGCTTCACAGCATGTTAACAAATAACAGACCAGAGGTGGAGGAGGACCCACGTTATTATTTCTATGGAAGGTCCCACTGGGATAAGCCTGGCTCCCAGGCGATTGTCATGTGCACAACTGGAGAGATGAAAACAACACATCCCCAGGGTCACGGTGCTAATAGCTTCACTGATTTATGCTGACAACACTAAAACCTCCCAAATCTCACTCTGTGAAAGAATGTGATGAAGAGCCAAATCACAATCAGTTCAAATTATGGCAGATTGAAGACAACTGAACTATTTAAATTATTACAAACAAAAGAAAGTGTTGTTTCCATTGTCCAGGAAATAATCAAAACCCCAAATCCAAATGTTGGATTTACTTCCCACAGCACAAAGTGCAGGGTCTTATTCCACTGAAGCACACAGTGCCCTTTGCATATCGAATTTGTTGTTGATCTCCTGCACTGACCTTTGTACTGAGGCGGAGAGAAGAAGCGCTCTGTGGCTGAGGTGGATAGATGGGCCACAACCTTGTCCAGAAGGTCAGCCAGCACTGATGGAAAAAAAAAACCAACAACACAGATGCAAACTGTAAATTCATTCTGCAACAGCCACTGCGAGCAAGAAAACTCAGATTACACAGGATCTTATCTGGCTCTACACGTGAAGGATTCCTTATGTGTCACCAGAGATAGAGAAAGTTATAGAAATAGAAATATTACCTGCATTAAAAAAAAGAGCAAAGTCAAGTTATAATAAAAACTCTCGTGTTAGTGAAAGCATCATGTTCATGGCGTGATGAATCGGTCTGTGAACGCACCGCAGCAGCCGTGCCATCATTTTACAGCCTGCCAGCTTAGAAAACACAATAGACACTGATCATAACTTATATCTGGATTTTTTTATTCAGACGCACCTCTGGAACTGTGAGCCTGAGTGAATGCATCTCATTGACATGCGCTTAATGGAGACCAATTAAGCAATCAATGGGCTGACGAGATAGGAGGTATAGAGCATTGAAACAGTTCTAATCACGAGTGTTTTGATGGAGAAGATAGTCGAGTTAATCATTTTTTGTCAAGCCGCTGAATAGAATCCTATCAAGCACACAAGTGTTAATCACAGCATCCTCATTCACAGATAGACACAAGTAAACGTTCAATAAATGGCCTAGGAAGCTCAGGTCGTTTAGCACTCGGCTCGGAAAAACACTACAATTTCCTCCAGCGAACGTTTCTTAAAAAATAAAATGCCGGGTTTTTACGTGATTAATGACGTGCCAAGTAAATAAATCCTGATCATAGCCTTCCAGTGAAACGCTCGAAATGAGCACTGAGTCCGGATGCATTTAATGGGCTCCACTCAACAATGTTCTGATGAAAAGAAGCAATCACACTGTACAGCGCATGCATTAACGACAACATTGTCAGCCCGCCTTCATTTAAATGTATTTTTACACTCGAATCACTGCCATTCACTGCAGTCTCATGGTGGCTGTCAATCGCAGTGATGAGGTTGTGTTTAGGTTCATGGACATTGTATTAACTTTATCTTCACACACCTGCAGCACAACATGACAGGAGCCTGTGAGCAACACGTTTCATCAAAGGCTAAGGTGACATACACATATTGTATAGTTATATGGTAGTTATTTTATTATGCATGCATGAGGGCCAACACATTTCAGAAACACACTCCTGCTGCAGATTCTTTACAATAAAGTCTAATTGTCTGTGGAAAATGGCACCGTCTCCATGCGTCACAGAAATCGCCTGAGCGTCTTGCCCTTGGTGAAGCAGGCGTGGACACGGCTGACAGAACGGACCGGATCAGACCAGCGGTGCACAGCAGTCAGGCTTTTCTTGTCTCGAGGACACAGAACACTCACTGCGGGGCCGTTATCTTGTGTATCACAAATCCTCACCGCTGCTGAAACACTTTTATTCTCCGTTGTAACAACCTGACTTGCTACTCTCTGGTTAACTTATCCTTCTGTTTATGATACTTTTACTGTGTCTCCTGATCTCGATCTCTTTTATGATGATAACAAAGACCCACTTTACAGCTAAGAAGCATGTGAGATATGAAGGTATTAATCTCTCGGAGAAACGTACATAATTTTTACTCCTCCAGATTAAAACCACATCGGTTCAGAGCTTATATAAAATTACATAGAAGGCTTAGGTACGTTTAAAATTAGTAAAGGCTTGGGAAGAGAATAAAATGTGTTTTGTTTGTAGTCCATATCCAAACATGCATACTTTGTAGCTTGAAAGCTCTTTTTAATTAATGTAATTTAATAAACATTATTCTGTAGCATCTTAAGAACCAAAGTTTTTTTTAATCAACATGTATCAGTGGCTTACCCTTTCCAGTCAGGATGTTGGGATTGGAGGTCATGACTTTGCAGTACTGCCTACGGCAGGTCAACATCCAGGTCTCTTCAGTCTCTGTGTCTTTAGACGACGACAGAAACGTGCTGATCTCAGAGTCTGCACAAGGTGGAACAAAAAAGTCTGGGTGACAAAAGAAAACGGAGAAAAGCACCCATAAATATCAGCAACTTCAAAATTCATCTCACCCTGCTGCGTGTTATGGAGGATCTTTGGGGGGTCCAGGATGTAGCAGTGAGGGAGAGGGTAGCTGGAGAACATGGGCCAGGGATAAGGATCTTCACCCTGCAGGGAGCAGATAAAAGATTTCATCATTTCTGCACTGCACGGGTTGTAAGACACCGGAATGTCGACAGATCACATCAGTCTAAAACAGCCACAGCTGTTTCTGTGGGTGTATGACATTTAGCTGACTCGTGAAATACAGTTTGTTTACGGGTGATAATAAAGGAATAAGGCATCGTATCCACCTCTAAACCACACGCTGCTGCATTTTCACAGTCACATAACGTTGTTACCTTCATCTCCTAAAGATACAAACATTTCCATTTTATACAAAAGTTCAAGACTTAAACAGCACAATTGTAAAGAGAAAGGTTAAAGTCAAAAACATAATAATTACGCTGACCTCTTGCAGGGCTCGAGGAGGGAGTCTTCTCTCAGACGGACCCCCCACCACGCCGACACGAACCAGCACGTGATTCCTCTCCACTGACAGACTGTCTATGATGAACTCCCTGTGAAGACAGACGGGATACGATGAGAGTGTGTGCAAGTACAGGTGCAAAATATATATATATATACAGGGGGTCCTCGAGAGAGAGCGCTCACCAACTAGTTCCCGTGTGAAGTCTGTACGTATTTACGGGGCAAACCGCTTAAGCCGAAACAAGGAAGTTCACAGGAGATGTGTCGTAACCACGAAAACGACGTAATTCGCGACCGACGTAACTCGAGGACCCCCTGTATATATATGTGTGTGTGTGTGTGTGTGTGTGTGTATATATATATATAGGACATATCTATAAATGTTTATAGAAGTTTAGAGTGTGGACAGTAAAAGAAGAAAAAAAGAGATGATGTCCATGATGATGATGGCACCATGAAGGGAGGAGAGGACTGGGAAGCGAGATGAAACAATAAATTAACAAGTCATCACTCTCAGCAATGGAGCCGGCACCCAGACATGTGATGTGAGTTGACGTTCCAGGGCCATTACCATTCATAACCAACAGCCGCGGCTCTGCCACCCATTACTAAAGAGCGAAGGACCCTTTCAGAACACACACTTTCAGAAATGGCCTTTTCACTTCCTCTCTGCTTTCTTTTCAGTTTTATTTTGACAAGGCGAGCAAACAAACTATTTCTCATCCTGGAGCAATGATTACACGTCCTGTCATATCAGGATGACGCGCAGGGGAGGAAAAGGCCTCTTCTGAACAAGAACGAGAAAACGGCGGCGTTTAAGTTAAACACGCGCGATGTGGAAGCGACTGAAATGTTTAAATGTCAGAAACAATATTCTTTATTTCCTGGCTGAAGCCACATACACATTTTTTTTTCCAGGAAAACTCATTAGCCTGAAAAGAATTGGGGTTTGATTTTTTATAACTACAAATGAAGACTTAAGAGAGATTAAGTAGATTTACCATCATTTTCAGCTCTAATAGACTATTTTCACGTATTCTGTTTCATCTTTAGGTTCAGAACCACCACACTGCTTCAGTTAAACAATAAAGACAATAATGATACGAACTCATAAATAAGTATTAAATATTTCTTTGATCATACTAATCCCTGCAAATAAGCATCACAACAATACAACTAATAAGGTTTCAAAGGAAAAAAAGCGTCCTAAAGTGTGTCTTGTGTTGGTTTCTCACCCCTGGCTGTTGTCGCCATCGGTGGCGCTCTCCCTCTGACTCTGCAGCAGCATGGAGCAGATGTTGTACTGGCTCTCCAGCAGCAGGAAGGAGTCCAGGTTCGAGCAGAGCACACTCAGCAGCCTGCAGAAACACAATCCAGCAAAACAAGGAGGTTAACACACAGAGGGGACTGGTGGTGTTGTGAGATACTACAGCAGGAGCACGCAACACTGCAGCAGAATAAGACCAAACACACACACAACAGGTCTGTGAGTCCTGTATCAGTCAACACTGGTAGTTTTTCTCCTCCAGCTTGCCGTAGCCAGTTGTAAGCGTTGTTAAGTAGGAGCCCATGGGAAACAGCTTCATGGCTCATTTTCTGTTGCTGGTAACGACACCAGGCTCAAGCAGGCTGTTAAACCCTGCTGGCGTTTCACGACATTACAGCGGCGACGAAAACCGAGAGCCTGACACAGCTTTTTGTTCTATACGGTCCAAGAGCTGTGGAGAAGAGCTTCACAACATCTTTTCATCGAGCATCAACAACTTTAACTTGAGCTTCAAAACAGTTTTTCTATCATTTAAATACGAGTATTTATTATACTTGTATTTTAAAACAATAAAAACCCGAACACCGGAGCGGGTCTTAATTTAGGCTGCTTTTAGTGCTGACTAACTGAAAAGGTCCCATATGTGTGTCGCCAGTGTGCAGCATTAATCACAACAATCTAGTTACTGTTTATTGTCTCCCTGCTGCACAGACCTCCCCTGCAATTAATTACGTCAACGCGCTCTTGTACATCAGGCTCTTCTCATCATAGCAGAAACTGGCAGACGTGTTCCTGTCGTTTAATCCATTTCATCATCCCGCTTCCACGGGTTTCTAGGAAATGGTGACGATGGTACAACGAACAGAGGCATCAGTGTCTAAAACATTTAAAAAAAAGGTAAATAAAACTGTGGGTTTATGCAGGTAGAGTGCTGTTTGTGCAGTTTTCCCTGTTTTTGTGTGTGTGTGTGTGTGTGTGTGTGCGTCCTGGTGAAAAACAACTCTCCTCTAAAGCAGCTGCTTCATTTCCTGATGTGCTGGGCAGTCGCCTGGACTCCTCCATGACTGACAACTCGACTCACTCATTCTGGCAGCAGCACGGCAAGAGACTGAGCGTCTGCCAGGCCTCCTGACCTCTCACTGTCTGAAACCAGGAACGGGAAAAGCAAGCCGCCATCTAACCTTACGGGAGTTTTCATTCTCTCACTGCAGCCTACACACTTCTATCTATTAATCAGCTGCACGGAGATGATGAATGCATTGATTATGTTTCCACATGCATCAGAAGCCTTATGTAAAAAACATTTAAGCCCCAGGAGTTCTATCATGGTAAGCATGACGGTTGATGATACAGCTGATTGATTAGTCATGCATGATGTGAGAGGCAGATGTTCAGTTATTTGGTTGACTTATAGCAGGCGGATTGAAGACCTGTTTAAATCAAAGAATCGATAGCAGCAAGATATGAATTTAAATGTTAATCACCAATTATTTAAGGGAATTGTAGAAATAAAAAAAGAAAAATCCCAGGAAGTCATTTTCCATTTTGTGAAAATGCCAAATACTGGCAGATTCCCAAAAGTCTTCAAGCTCAACACTTGCACACTACAATGACAACACTACACAACCACCACTACACCAGTGAAAACAGAGTGATTTGAGTTCATGCTCTGCACAGAGGCTGTATCATCGTCCAATATCAATCACAGGCGTCATTCAGGCCCAAACACTGCATGTGACTCCCAACAAGATGATGGAACGTGACTTTGTTCTGTGTCATTCCTGATCCTACAACAAAACAGTCATCTGGCACCTTTACATCCACCTCAGGGTGTTTTTTTTCTGACTTGTTTGATGCAACAGCACAAAACAATAAAATCTCTATCTTCTTGTATTTATTGCTAATCTATTTTTATTTCGTTTACTATGTCTGGGGGTGGTTACACAACCACAGCTGAACCCTGGCAATGATGAAACGACTCTCAGACCTATGACAAAAAAAACATCACCTGGTTTAATCTTGTCTGAATGTCTAAATATCTAAATGTTGCCTGGAAGCCACAAACAATAAGACCTGGAATGTTTCCTAACAGAACAGTGACTTTGTTTTTGTTCGCATTTGCAAAGTTGTGTGGCTCATATTCATGAAAAAATGTAATGAAAACAGGATGAGACGTATCAAGTGCTGCACCATCACAACAACTTTATGCGTTTAGAGCCATCGATAGCAGAGAGAGTAGGATAGCGGCATCCAAAGAATTTGGACAGGGGGGAAATACGGCGGGATGAGTGGTGGTTGCCATGACAACAGGACGGCTTTTAGCAACAAGGCAGGGGCTGGAGAGCTGTGGGATTTTAGTTCATTAGCTTGTGAAGATTAAGAGAGGTAACAACTGTGGTTTCTTTTTCCCCTCATAAGGATGCTGCACTGCAGGAAGGCTCAATGATGCTCATGATTAGATTTGGGTCAAATGTGGTTGAAAAGGTCAAATATGTTTTGGCATAACACAACATATAAATGTGTTTTGCTCATGTAAGTGACTATACACATGACACCGAGACTTTCCACTTTTTGCACAGACGTCCAGGCGAATGCAGCCACGAGCCAGCAGGTGAACAACCTGGAGCTGTTGTTCATCTATTATTTATTATGAAGCAAGTTTGGTCAACTTTACTCTCATTTGTTTTCATGGTTCCTTTTTTTCTGCTTAATACAAATGATACTGTGCCAAACAAACATACAACAGACAATTTAATGAATTAATCCTGCTAACGGTACCTTTGACTTTATTTTCCAACTCACATAACCAACATCCAGTTTTCAGATTATATTTTCTCACCACATTGCTGATTATTCAGTACCATGTCCATGTGTGTGTGGTCGCTGCTTTAATGTCGCAATTTTCCCCTCTGGGATCAATAAAGTTCTTTTCCTATAAGATGCTGTCACGTCCCTTCAGGTGGTGGATAATCAGAAAATCGAATCAGAACAGGCAGCGTTGCATTGTGGGTGACACTGGGTTAAAAGGCGTGCACTTTAAGCATCTTTCAACTGATCGACTATGTGTGAGGCCGTGTGTGTGTGTGTGTGTGTGTGTGTGTGAATAGCAGGGCCTTGTTATTGTAATAACAACATATTACCATGTAAAACTCTGGATAGCGTGTTCTAATTTATTTGTCATGATTCCAAAAACATTTGAGTCAATATCTTTTTCTAATTCCCATCTATATGCTGATCGTGTCAGAAAAAAAAAAAACAAATTTCCCCAAACAGAAATGTAATATGAACTTGAGAGGAACTGTGATGAAGTTCCTCGCAACCAAAATTCAAATTGACTATAAAATCCATATACAAAACATTGGTCTAAGACAGTTTTCCTGATTCCTCCAATTTAAAACGGCATGACTTGACTCAGTGACGGCAGCGATGCTACTGTGTGAGTGTGTCACCGGATGCATCAGGCTGGGTGGTAAACGAACAGAGACTCCTGTTCCCTTCACTTGCTTTCTGGATGGTAATGGGAGTGGGCTGACTGACAGGCACAGACGGAGTGAGTCAGCGTGGCTCCAAACAAGTCAAAGCTATTGTGATTCTGAGAGCTGTAACAAAGGCACACACACACACACACACAACTCAGACACACACAACTCAGACACACATATACTGTACAACTGCCTCCTCATCTGTCAGAGACATTTAGTCAAGTATTTCCAGAGCAGAACACATTCATCTTCCGACCTTAATGTCACAGCATGCAACCGTATGAGATACTTAACCTTCTCATAATTAATAATTACAGTCGGGCATTACAGTATTATCTCTACAATGTCGAGGGGAATCAAACAGCTTCACCCTCCTCAAGACCCTTCTCACGTCTTTGGATGTCTGATCTTCATCTTTAAAGAAATACACACACCTATATATACAGTGTGCACGCGCACATTCACGCCCACGCAGCCAAGAACGTTTCTCTCTTATCCACAGAAATCCTTTCATCAGCCTTTCAGTGCAGGCTAATCAAAGCATAACGAGACCATGTCGGTCTGTTGTTGCCAGAGGCTCTACGTGTGCATGTGTGTGTGCTAATCCCATGATCTGCGGCAATGTTAAGCAATGTGGAGAAGAAAATAAAACAAAACCGTCTCACCTCAGGCCGAATGTGTGAGACTGCTCGTAGTGGAAGAGGGAATGAATCTTTGCGTCTGAATTCACAGCAATCAGCCTGTCAATCAAATCCTGTGGAGTGAAATGAGAGGCTGTGAAAGAGAACAGGGCACCGGCGGCGTCAAATGAAAACAGTGTGTAGATACTAACAATGTGTGAGGTAAAGGAAAGTGTACATCAACCTGTGTGTGTGTGTTGAGTGTTTCAGAACAGACACATGGGTGGAGGTTGTAGAGAAAAAAAATAAATGAAAAGGGCAAATGTGCCCTCAAAAGGCTGAGAGAGGCACTGCATGAATTCACACACTCACAGGAATGGAGGTGGGCATTTCTCGCAGGGTGTATTCGCTCTTGTTGGCTAAAGGCTGCCGAGCCAGCAGCTCCCACACGGACCAGGAGGAAGAGAGCAGGTTGACCAAAGACAGGAAGGACTAGACAAAAAGACAAAGAGACAGACAGATAGATATATAACATGACAAGTTATTAAGTCATGTTTAAATAAGAACAAAATAAAAACAACTAAAAAAAAACAGTTGTCAATGTCTGTTCATCAAGTTCTCCACATGTGTAATGAGATGTTTAATCAGTGCAGGTCCAGGTCCAGGGCTCTGCTGCCATGTGCTGGCAGAGATGGACAACGAGATCTGAATGCATGGATGTAACCTGGCAGCAGAGCCGCTGATAAGACAGGCTTTAAAGTCACTGGTGGCAGCGCACAGCTGACACCTGACTGGTTATCCATATTCACTTCACTGGTTTTACTGAGCAGAAGAGGGAGACACACACACACACACACACACACTCACACACACACACACACACACAAATACACAAGAATGTGCTTAGAATTAAAGTCTGAGCCTCTCCGAGACGATAACCGCAAAATTCAGCTCCAACTCGTCCCAAACCCAAAATAATTGTCATTTTCAACAAATAAAAAGAGAAGACTACTACTGTGCTGATATTGGTGTTTGGCAAATGTAATGACAGTTAACTCTCAGACAATGACACACAATCACAGAACGTCTGAGCTGCTCCCAGACTATAACCTCGAAATTCAGCTCAAACTTCTCCCAAACTGAAAAACGCAGCCTACAAGTCAAAATTATTGTCGTTCTCAACAAATAAAAGGAGAAAACTACTGTTGTGTTGATGTCGATGTTTGACAAAAGTAATGACACTTAACTCTCTCGCACAACAACACACACAAACCTTGAGGCAGCTCCGGTCAATGGGGTCCATGGGTGTTGGTTTGGGACGCACCACCCTCACGTCTTCACTTCCACACTCCAGAGTGGACCACAGGTCAATCACCAGAGCTCGCACAAAACCTGCAAAGCAACTTCAAACGTAAAGTTCCAATATGCATTTGTACAAAAAAACATAAGGGTGTGTGTGTGTGTGTGTGTGTGTGTGTGTGTGTGTGTAGCAAAGCACATATTGGCATCTTTCTTTCTTTCTCATTCATTGATTTGTCCTGAAGCAAACACTTCACTTTGCTTGTGTTTTTTTGCTTGTGTTTTTTCCTGCTGTATGTCGACGAGACAACAGCAGCTAAGAACACGGGCCTGAAGCGTCACAGGTGGCGAGCGTGTTAGTTAATGAGAGTCAGCGATTTGGTACCTGAACAGTGTAACGCCACCACTCCGGGAGCTGTTGCTGCCACCTGTGTCACCATCACCCCGTAGCCAAACTTCTCACAGCGGCTCACCTGCAGAGCAACCACACAGAGACGCCATCATATATATACAAAGGTGTATTTGGAGACATGATTCAGTCAATGATTCAGCACACAGTCTGCAACAGCACTGCTGGAATCCTGAAACGCCACTACACAACCTGGCTGAGCACAGCAAGAAGACATCAATTTGCAAATTGATTTTAGTGTGCGGTTCCCTCATTAACTGTAACACAATGTCACCAACGAAAAATACACAAACACTATAATTACATTCCATAATTAAATTGAATGCCTAATGCAAAAGGCAATTACAAAAGTGCACTAACAAGGGCAGTAAATTAGGTTAAATTAAATCGACATAGCTATGGTTTAAGGCTAAAAATATGATTTAGAATATGAATTATAGACATTACTATGTGTGTAATGCATATGTGTGTGTGTGTGAGTGTGTGTGGACATAGTAGCATGTGAATAGTGAAGAGAAAACAGTCTTCAGGAAATGTGACTGCGGCTTTCAGGAGAAGCGGGATCAACAAATCCAATGACGTAAGCCGAGAGAATAAATTAAAATAATAAATTAATTTTAAAAAACTTTTTTAATCACTGTCAATAAAATCTAATCAATGTGAGAGTCTGTGTGAAATGACTGACTTTTTCCAAATTCTACGGCTGTGGTGCAAGTCTGCAATAATTTAAGTCAATGGGAATCACTTATATAACAGTATAATATTATTTTGGCACACTGGCAGCATAAAGAAGGATTAAATCCAGCCACTGCCAAAGGTAATTTTCCCTGGGCTTCCAGAAAGGTGATGAAACAGCACTAATCAAACTGCGGGAGCATCTGCGCTCATCAGCATTTAGACCCTTAAGTTCAAAGCTTTGAAAATGTGAAGGTGGGACGATAATCTGCCGAGCTGGCAAACGACAGTTTGAATTTGCGAACTCCTGCTTCATAGCTGCTGCAAAGTCAGTACTGGTAGAACCGGGCCCTGGAAACAAGGTGGACACAAATATGATTACTGCTGCTCTCACATTACCACAGCTGTGGTGTCCTGAAGCAAGTCACTTAACCTCCAGTACTGATCCACTGTACTGCACTGTACTGCACTGTACTGCACTGTACTGTAGTGTACTGTAGTGTACTGTACTGCACTGTACTGTAGTGTACTGTACTGCACTGTACTGCACTGCACTGTACTGTACTGCACTGTACTGCACTGTACTGTACTGCACTGTACTGTAGTGTACTGTACTGCACTGTACTGCACTGCACTGTACTGCACTGCACTGTACTGTACTGTACTGCACTGCACTGTACTGCACTGTACTGTACTGCACTGTACTGTAGTGTACTGTACTGCACTGTACTGCACTGCACTGTACTGTACTGTACTGTACTGCACTGTACTGTAGTGTACTGTAGTGCACTGTACTGTAGTGTACTGTACTGCACTGTACTGCACTGTACTGCACTGTACTGTAGTGTACTGTAGTGTACTGTAGACACTGTGGTTTGGGAGGTTTCCAGGAGCGACTGTGTTGCTGCTAAAGGGCATTTGGCTCAGCAAATGCACAGACTATGAATAAAAAGACTGGGAGAAGAAAAATGTGGGTATGACTCAATTAAATAGGTGGAATAAAGACAAATTGTTTTTTTTTTTTTTAAATAATAAACCAGTCTACCTGTAGCTTTTTGGTAAAGCGGGAAAACATGTAGGCGACGCATTCGTTCATGGCCCCCGTCCGCTGGAGCAGCAGGAGGCCCTTGGGGGTTGCAGCAAAGTTCAGCAGGCTGTCCAGCAACGTCTCCTCCCAGACGAGCCTGTGCCGGTGTCAGAGAGACAGACAGATGGAGCTGCTGCAGCACAATGTTCACACTGTGAGAAATACAGTGTCCAAGTCACTGCAGGACAAGTTATTACACAGGTGAGCAGCCGGGATAATGAAAGATACAGGTGGTAAATGTGCCTCTTAGCTAGAATATACTGACTCCCTCAAACCACTTTCTAGTGGGATTTTCTTTTGTCTAACAGTCGAATCTTCTTTGGTTTTCTGGTGTGAATAAAAATAAATCTGCAAATGTCAAATGACGACACTGCTTGAGCATGCACCCAGACTGGAATTCAGCGTGTTGATCGGGAGTGGAACCCAAACTGATCAAAACAAATTAAAAGTACTGTTTTCTGGTCTTTATTTATTATTTATCACAGGAGGCTGTTACACGTGTGCCCAGAGGGGAAAGGTGGTGTCGGGATACAGCCGATCTTATCATCATCTCCTGGCAATCATCCACCATCGACTACCTCTGAACCTTACTTCAGGTCAACATTTAAAATGCATGGGACACACTGTAACGACAACAAACAACTATCAGAGCAAAGGGTAGTAACGATATTCATCGCTGGTGTTTGCAGTCACTTCTATTTGATTATTAATATGTTTATAAGCTTCCGCTGGTATTTGAAAATGGATTTGGCCACCTGGGGGCAGGCTGTATATTAAAATTTAAAACAAAGACGAAAACATAATCACACTTAATATAAACCTTGACATAAACAAAACGTCTGTTTCTGAAATAGTAAGTGACTGGTCCATGGGCTGAAAACACAAATCTTTATTATAGATGCTCAGCATTAAGATGATACCTGCATCATGACGTAGCACAACTTTAATTCTGCAGAACTGAATCACATTCTCTAACGGTGTGTGTGTGTGTGTGTGTGTGTCTGTGCGAGTGTGTGTATACGTGCGTCACCCCACATGTTCTGCACTTCCTGGGTGGATGCCGCAGCACTGGCCCCAGGTACTGGGGTTGGTATTCTCTCTGACAAGGAACTGGTCTAGTAGAGAGGAAGAAAAATACATTTGTTAGTTAAAGTATTACTTTTTATCTTTTCATGTGTGTATGTGGACACATCTGTCAGCTGTGAGCGTAATTATTCACAGACTTATCTACATCATGCTGCTAAAACAAAGAGAGACTCATAAGCCGTGCCTTTTTTTCCCCCATCATTCATCATTAAATGATCTCACAGATTTGTTTTGGACTATTTCTGAATATCCCCGCGCCCCTGAGAGGGATAAGCGGTAGAAAATGAGGAATAATGAAACCAAATTTCTGCCTTTGAGTGGTATCAGGTGGAATCAGGCAGATAAAATTAATCGTCATTGTTTATAGCAAGAGAATTTTAAAAGTTTATGAGCCATCTAATTAGTTACTTTTGATCATTACATGTGAATAAACCTCCATTAGGAAAATAGTATTAGTAATAGTATTTTAGCCAACATCTCTCTCCATTTACAGAATCGACCTGTAATGAAACGCAGTAAAATCAACATTACAAAGGAAATTATGAAGGATGTGCACCTCTACCTCTGTACTAAAACTACTTGTGTGCCAGTTATGTCCACAGGTGGGGGGCGGGTACCTTTTTCCATGCAGTAGTTAGAGCCCTGTGCAGGCCATGGGGTCGGAGGACCTGCAGACCCTCACAGGTGTTGTATATCTGCCTACAGACAAAGATAAAAGCTCCACATAATGTATGGGATGTGTCAGATTCACTTAGTGATGACAGCTCCTTATTCAGCAGCCCCAGGGTAAAGTGTACAATCACAAGAGCAGCGCTGGTCCTAAAGAGGATACAGATAGTAGACGAAGAGAGAGATTAGTGATTGTATGGCACAAAAAAATCTGAATATGTGATTTAAAACATGGCAATTAATAAACAGTTCATGTAGAAATGTGTTTAATATTTTAACAAATTATCTTTCTGTTAATTAATAACAAGCTGGTGCTGCTGAGGTCACTGTCACGGCCCTGCAATTAAAAGTGAATAATAAAATGTCCTGGAGCCACAGGAGTGACCTTAATAAACCCAGTGTTTGCTGTAGCTGCACATGTGTTGATGAAAGACAAAAACTGCACGTTCCGATAAACCAGGAACTTCCTCAGGTGTAATCTGCTCTCATGCAGAACCAGGACTGGTTCTATGCAAACTTAAATCTCCACTAAAGTCATGTAGCTCAGTCATGGAAACGTAATTTATTCATTTCCATCAAAAACACAAAATGACACTGGATATTTAATCACTGTTCAATCAGACTGTCTCACCTCTCACTGGGCGCCACCAGGAGATTCTTCTCGTATAAGAAGAGAGCTAATCCTCTGTCGGTGTTTGCGACGCGAGCCAGAATGTCGGCAATGAGAATCAGCGTGGCTGCAGGGGACTTTAATTTGCACTGCAAACCGAGCAGAATAAACAGAGAAAATTACCTGACAGCGTCAGAGGCACGTGCAATCCCAGGAGGGATGAGCAGATATTCAACATTTAAATGGCATCATTAAGTTGGATAAGGACTGATGAGAGAAAAAAGCTTTTACATTTTCATAAGTCATTCTTCCACAGTTTGAAACAGTTTGTTAACGACTGGCAGACACAGACGCTGTCCTGCTGTGACAAGTTAACAAGTTTCACTCTCGTCAAACAGGAAACACATGGTGGTGGTGAAAACAAAGTGAAAACTGAAGGTAATGAATAATACTATTACTGTGTATGGAAATATGTAAACAGGGAAAATCATACATATTTAATGCTTTTACGTGTGTTGTGTGTGTGTGTGTGTGTGTGTGTGTGTGTTGTGTGTATTTGACCTGCTGTCCGTTGAGCAGAGCTATAACGGGAGACAGCAGTGTCTCGATGACAGCAGGCTGGTAGAGACACACAGCCGCACACTCTGTCCTCTCACACAGCATCCACAGCACCTCCATCACCAGACCGCTGGGCGACAACGAGTCTAAATACACAATAGACAGTATAGACAGTGTGTTCAATGATGACCGTTTTCCAAATGAATTAGACACACGTGTGAACATTCAGTAATATTTATATATTTTTTTTACAGTGTCATATTTGTGTTTTCACTTGCCTAACTCATGAATTCAAAACTCAAATTTGCAAGAATAAATCACACACACACACAGACAGACACATTACTTTTGCATCTAAATCTGAATTCATGCTGCAGTATCATGCATGGTACCACTCAGAATAAAGTCATGGGTGGCGTGTGTCATCTTCATTATTCTACAAGTAAAATATTAGTTAAAACATTCATTGATCTCCATGTAGCGCCCACAAGAAATGACCCCATGACAAAGTCAAGGTAGGAAACACTATTGATCACCTGCAATAAACCAGCTGCAGTGTAATTCATGAGAATTAATGGTGCAATAAAGCAAGGTCTTTCAGGAGACAACTGTAGTGCAGCATGACTCAGTGCAAGGTTAAGAGATAAAAGATATGGTCTGAGGAGTGCTGTTACGCCTCACGTCGAGCGTCACTGTGTTCCCTCAGTCCCTGATGCACAGACGTGGAGCCTGTCCAGTCTGAAGATATGGGCGGTTCCCGTAACTCATTGATGAAGTTTATGTCAGTGCGTAAGCACGTGGGACCCACCTGTACGTGAGGTTTCACTGTGCGGAGGCTTGGGCTGTTGGTACATGATGTCAATCAGGATGACGAGCAGGTCTGTCAGACTGACGGGATCTGAAACACAGACATGAGTGGGTGGGTAAATGAATAAATGTGTCTGGTCAATCAGTGACGGTTAGGCGGATGCAACAGTAGTGGCTACTACTGAGACAAAAGTAGTAGTAGTAGTAGTAGTGATAGCCATAACAATGACTGTTATCTTGGTGTGTAAAAAAATAAAACATAATTACTGTTCATTTGTTTTGTTTATTTGTCTTGGGAAACGGGTTCAGGAAGTGAGACAGACACAAACTGACCTTGATGCCTACTCCAAGGTGTGGAGAGACTCATCAGCGAGTCAGAGACCTCATGATTACTATGAAACGTTCTCACATCAGTGATATGACTGTCGCCTGATTAACGTGGAGGGAGGATGAATCATGGTGAAATAATAAAAGGTTACGTGTTGAGGCAGCAGACGATGAGCCTGCGATGAATCGATCCTGTTACATAACTTTATTAGTGAATATGATGGGGTGGAGGAGACAAAGTCACTGCATGGACGTGGTGAGGGGCGTGGCGTCATGAGTAAGCTGATTGGACACATTCCTACATGAGATTGCCTGTTGTAAAGATTTGCTGTTACACCTATTTTACAATTAAACCTCATCTCTTTGTCCGTTAGTCTGGAAGTTACCATTTAAATAACTGGTCTAATATATTTGACAGCTGCAGATGAAAACAGTGGATAATAACACAGAGCAGTATCAGACTATAGAGATTAAAAGAATCAGTTTGTACCTTTTCTCTTCCTCACTTTGACGGGGAAGAGTTTTCTTCCATTGGCGTAGATGAGCAGTTTCCCAAGGAAACACAGAGAGTGGACAAAGACGGCGTATTCAATCTCCTTTCCTGAATAAACGCTCCTCTGGACTGAAACAAATCATGAAAAGAATTCAGAAATGTAATCTGTCCCAACTTGTGCTGTAGTTACATTTGCCGTTTCCTTGATGTCAAACTTTTGTGGTTATTGTTTAAAGATGCTGGAGGTGGAAACACAGAGGAAACGGAGGAAGGGACGTAAAAGAAATGTGTGTTAATGTCTATCTGCACACTGCCTGTCAGTTTTCAGACACAGCATCGGATAACGTCTGATCAATTCTGAATCAGCTGAAATGCACAGGACAATAGAAACGGTTCAAGGATATCTCAGTGCCTCTGGACTGTAGAGGATCAAAAAGACGCTCAATAAGCTTTTCCTTTATGACGAGTGTATCAGTGGTGGTGAGGGTCGAGATGGGGGTGGGGGGGGGGGGGGGGGGGGGGGGGGGGGGGGGGGGGGGGGGGGGGGGGGTCGTATCTCTGCTCATGCTATTTGTGTCTATAACAAATCATAAATCTGTGTCATCATGCGCAACAATACATTTTATTTACCTATATTTATAATACATTTATTTTAGATTTACAGTCGATCTGTAAAATAGTTTGTAGAATGAATGTAATGATTGAATTGATTATTTATCGGTGGTGAGGGTCGAGATGGGGGTGGTGGAGGGTGGGGTGGGGGGGTCGTATCTCTGCTCATCCAAGACAAGGTCAAAATGTTTGGTCTCAAAGTGCCAGCTGGCACGGAAGATAACACACAGAGACGAACACACACTTCACACCACATTCAGCACTGTGATGAAGCTCCACACTTGATACACTGCATTACTGCAGCGGGATATGATATAACACTCTGTTATGATATAACACTCTGCTGTTCATCATCACTCTGAGACCTAATTACATTAAATGGTGTAAAGGTTCAGTGCCGGGCAGCTTCATCTCTTGTTTCTTTATTCATTCTCATTCCTCCAAACTGTTTCTCCTTTGTTTTTTTAATGACGGCAGAAACTGCATGTGCGCATTATTGACACAGAATAACAATAACAATAACAATAGGAATGAATGATGACGAGGAAAGGTCTCGGTTCAAACATGTTTAACACCCGCAGGCCTCAAACGCAGCATGACTCTCTCATTAGACCTTCACAATGGTTCAGCCAGAGGATACATTAAATCAACATGACTGAAAATGAGTCGATGTTTACCACAGAGAGAGGCTCCAGGTTAGAGGCTGGAGGAGTGTATTAACCTACTGAGAAGATCATGAGTTTATGGAGCGTTATTCTTACCGGTGCTCTGCTGCTCTGCTGACCGGGGATCAGCTGTCTCATTCGTGGACCGTTCACAGGATTCACTGTAATGAATGCACTGCTGAAGAGCCGCAACAATCTGAGAGGAATAAAGGGATTTAAATGCACAATGCTGTGGTTGCAACAGAGATTCGATTGGCCGAGTGCTCATCCTGCTGTTATTAGACCTCTTAATCATGAGGTACTTTCTTTTTCTTTTTCTTTAAAGGAAGTTCCAGGGGTAATTCCACAGTAATCCCCTCTAAAGTCAGGGTAAAAGTGGAGATGGAGTTTTAGAATTAAATCCTTAAATCTATTCAAAATCTACTGTGCCCCTTTGTCTCAAAGACTCCTTCACTGACCTGCACAGCTCGGCTGTTTGAATTATATTTATCCCACAAATACATTAGAATAAGGATTTCATCACCAACATGAGTTAAATGCAGCTGATCTCAAACATGGTTAACATCTGTTATCTTTTGGATGTAAAAGACTCACCAGAGACTTGTATTTTCTCTCCAGGAGTCTTAGAACCACAGTCCGACTGTAGTAGCCATGCTGAGAGAGTGAGATTCAGACCGATCAAGAGATAGAAACGTGAGCAAATCATTCTGCAAGAATAATAAAGATAATAATAAATAAAAAAGACCTGTTGATTTGTAATACACACCATCCACTTATTAAACCAGGTGGCTTTAATATCCAGTAATGCCAGTAAGTGAACTGGTTCCAAGACTTTCTCTGTCCCAGCAGACGCGGAGCCATGTTCATGACGGAATGACAACAGGGAGAAGGTGCTCTCTATAATTTCCTCCATATACCTAAACCAGAGTAAAGAATAACCCAATATAATAAATGTTTTTACATACTATACATTTATAAGAATATATGTATAGTGATGGGAAAGATGGACGTAGTAACACACGAGTGGAGAGAAATCTGTCAACAACAACGTACTTCTCTGGGTGACGGATCCAAAAAGTTGTCACCTCCTTCTGAAAGTCATTCATCAATCGAACCTGGGACAGGTCAGACAGAGAGGAAACAGTGTCATGCGTTTGTATTGTGACTGATGATGCTGTTTCTCGTGCTGTGAGGGACCAGGTTCTGTACCTGTTTGAGAAGACGAATGACCTCAGGTCTGTTAATGTCGACGGTGGCTGAGCCCGTTGGGAAGCTCAGTCTGTGAGATGCAAAACTTGACTCCACACTTTTAGCTACAAAAACACAGGCATTACAAACAAAGATAACATTGGTGCTCATATACATAATGCAGCATGTGCAGACAAAACAATTCAATGTCAGATAAGACTTGATATAGCACACTCCAGTTATTAGCAGTAACTGGGGTTTTATTTCCCTCAAGACTATAAACAAAGATAAACTGACCTTTTAAATGTTTATTTTAATCATACAAACTATTTTTCATTGTTCGGTGAATCATTAAACGGATGTGCACATGCACAGTAAATCAGAGTGTCCTACCCAAACTGGTGTAGATCTCTCGTGTCACACTCATTGGGGAGGAGGAGAAGCTTTTAGCAAAGAACTGCAGCACATTATCCTAAAGGGAGAATATGAGAAAATACATACGTTATACACATATTCTATCATTGCTGCCATTTAGCTCACGGTCATCAGGGAGAGTGTTATCGTCTCGTCTTCTCAGTTGAGCTGGTGTGGCATGATTTGCATTTTGGGCAATTAAACATAAATATAGAACCTTGAAATTGTTTATTTAATTGGCATAATTTACGTTAATTAAATTAACTTAATTAACATATTTTATCAACTTATTACATTGATAAAATGTGAATTTGTGGGACAGGGCTGCTCAGGACTCACACTGAGGTCTGGGTCGGGCTCAGTCAGAACTGCACAGAGTTTCCTGCGCAGGCTGCTCCAGCTCTCACAGCTCAGCACATCAGATGGAGGAGCACAGCACAGGGCCTGGAGAGCCTGCCAACGAACCTGAAAACAAAGCAATCAATTTCCTCATACCTGTCATGTAAATAATCATATGGTCCCTCAGATTATTGTGATCTATGGTACCATGCTACATATGACCATCCCGTGCAGTGACAAACTGCATAAAACAACACAATACAAGTGAGTACTTTTTATATGGGAGTGATTCTGTCTACCTCCTTGGGTCTGCTGGAGTCAAGTTTTTCAGCCAAGACTTGCAGCTGTTCTTGTCTGATGAACGCATAACTCTGAAAATAAGGTAAACCAAAACAGAAATATAATGCAGAATAAAACCCAGTTCAAAGGAGCTCTTAACAGTAGGACGTGCGCAGTTGATCTGACCTGGTTAAAGGAGGAGTCACTATCAGAGCAGTTGTCAATGTACTGGCTGTTAGACTGAGTGTGCTGCTTCTCTCTGTGCAGCTCCTCCTTCCTCAACTGGTCTTCCTCAAATTTGTTGATTAAGGACTCCACGACCATGATCATGGAGTTTTTCAAGGTCTGCATCATCTGCTGGTACCTGACAGAGAAAAGCATCAGAGTTACCATGAACGAATGATGTGTCATTAACAAATACAAGCTTAAACTGTAGGCACACTAAAAATAACGATGATTTCAAAGACCTGTACAGTTAACATAAGAGATAATCATCACATGCCCATTTGTCCCTGAGGACATACTCTCATGGGGACATGGAGAAAACAGAGAACAAATCATTTTGGAGAAACTGCACTGCTCCACTGACTCAGCTGACTCTCTGGTCCTTCTGGTGATGGCGTGGATCAGGGTGTCGTGACCTGAGCCAATCGTGTGCTGTCCCTCGCCTCTGGTCAGCCTTTTGGTTTCTTCCTCCACCACACTCCCCAGAGAACTTTCCACATACTGACGGAGGTACTTGACAAACTCATAGCTGAGAGGAGAGTAAAGGCAGAATTGGTTTTATTTTGTGTGTGTGTGTGTGTGTATAAACAAGTCTAAAATAATTCGGAACCAGAACTTCAGAGTTTCTACTAACAGAGCCTTGTGGTCTTACTTGTGGAAATTCTTGTCAGTCTCCTCCAGGTGAAGAAGGATCTCCTCAGCGCATTCAGTGGACGGTGCTCCAGAGAGTCTGTCATCGATGCTGATCAGAAGCTGCTTGAGCAGAGACTGCAACTCCACCTCATCTTCAGCTGACAGCTGAGACATCTCCACATCTGGACCTGCAGATGAAACAGGCTGCAGTTAACGGGTTTTAGAGGTAGCAGAGAGGGCAGCAGATAACATTAATTAAAAAAGGCTGTGTCAACTGGTGTATTTTTCATCTTTAGTGCCATTTGGAGGTGGATTAGCAAGATCAACAAACTGTCATGTAAAGAGCATCTTGTTATGTGTCAGTTTGTTTTTCTTTGGAAACAGGCAGAAGACGTAAACTTGAAATATCAGTTTCTTTGTTAAATTAAATAAAGGGATATAAACAGCTCAGAGTTCTGGTTAGCCTGACCCAGCTAAAGGTACCGTGGTTGCACTGCTAGCTAACTGCACAGAGGCTAATCTAATCTAATCTCGGCCGGGCAAGAAGCAAAAACCTCACCCGAAACACAAATCAACCGACGAAACAGCAACACACCGATGACACTACCTTATAAACGACCATGTTACCTGGTGTACACGCTATAAAAAGCGATTTATCCAGGTAGCATCCTGCCACCGACCGCCGCGTCTCTATGGAAACGCTTATTAAGCGTCAACCGCTGTGCATTGTGGGATTTCTAAAGAAACTAAACGCTGCCTCCAGAAGCCTCGGAAATAGGTAATATAACCAAGAAATACAGGATGACAACAACAGAAAATGTTTTCACGACAAGGCAATGGGTAACTGATAAAATTATATTTAAACTATGAATCGGTAATGAGTAAAATAAGATTTTAAAGCAGAACTCTTTATTTCAAAGTTTCGAACGTTTTTTTCTCATGGGCCGTGAACGCGTCATAGAAGACGTGCGTTGTCACGTGACTCAATGTTTTGATCCTCTCACTGACTCCAGGTGGACACTTCCGCATACGGAAAACTGACAATTCCCTTGGTTTTATCAGTTTTACCATGTAGGAACAGCTTTGGCTACACTTCCAACCTGCTAGTCAACGTTAGCATCCGACACTGTCACCTTGTAAACCGGCTAAATAAGCTTTAGCTAGCGACCTTTCATTAGCATCACTTCCAGTGCAGGTATGGCGGCCGTTGACAGCTTCCAGTTTTTGTACAGAGAGATTTCTCGGTCGTGCAGTTCTCATTTCGAGACCCTGGCCCTGATCGGTGCTCTGTACACGGCCAGCAGGGCGGTGGTCCTGCTGAGAGACTGCTGCACCCTGATCCGGGTCCATTTCCTGCCAAGAATCGTCCCGAGCAGGAAGCTGGCTCAAAGATATGGCGACTGGGCAGTTGTTTCTGGTAAGGATGCATCACCACAGCAGAAGTTAGAAATATACATCATACTCATTTGCAGACTCAGGTTTACTGTTGCAAATCTACAGCTGCACGCTAACTAGCTTCCTGTTTCAGCATTAAGGGAAGCTTTCAGAATACTGTATCCTGCTTTCCTCCTGACATGACCTTCATGTCAGGACATGACCTTCATGTCAGGACATGACCTTCATGTCAGGACATGACCTTCATGTCAGGACATGACCTTCATGTCAGGACATGACCTTCACTGATAAATACTGTCCTCTCTTCTGTCAGGAGCAGCGGAGCCCCTGGGCAAAGCGTATGCAGAGGAACTGGCCAAGCACGGCATCAACATTATCTTCATCGCACACGACCAGTCCTCTGTTCGAGACACTGCTGCATGGATCTCTCAAAGCTACGCAGTGGAAACTGTCGTGGTCCTCGCCGACTTCTCTCTGGACCAAGCCTCCAGGAAGTCCATCAAAGAAGCTTTGAGGGGGAAAGACATCGGCTTCCTGGTGAACTGTGTGGATGAGTCTTTCCCTCAGGGCCTGATTGAAATGCCTGAGCAGAGCCTGCTGGACTCGGTGAATAAGAACATTGCAGTGGCTACTCTCATGGCCCGGTTGGTGCTGCCAGGGATGGTGGAGCGCAGCAGAGGTGCTGTGGTCAATATATCATCTGGCGTCTGCTGCAGACCTCTGCCTGGAAGAGTGGCGCTCACGGCCTCTACTGTGAGACAAAACACTGCTGATATCAGTCTCTTAAGTGAACACACAAAAGTATCCTCTGTAGACATTTTTCACAGGGAATCTTTTTTTAACTTGTTATAAGATAAGGTAAATAACTATCATGTGGGATGATGGCTTATTGATGCAAGTTTTTCATCATGAAAATAGAAGAAACGACGTCTGGAAAAATCTGGATCTCACTCTGTGTCTCTCTTTCTTTGTCTGTAGACAGTCATGTTTTTCTAGCCAGACAGTGATTCCTTTCTTCTTCTGTCACATCAGGGCTACCTCGATCATTTCTCGAGAGCGCTGCACCTTGAGTACAGCAGCAAAGGGATCTTCATTCAAAATCTGATTCCTTTCCAGGTAAGAATAGTGTCAATATAAGATGACATCACTGTGTCACTGCAGGCATCTTAGTTCTCAAAATACAACACATACTTCCTCTATGTGTATTTATGTAGATAGCTACAAGCAGGCAACAACCATCAACATCCGCGATAACGTCATCAAATGAAGGCTGGTTTGTACCAAAGCCGGATGTTTATGCTCACCACGCCATCTCCACACTGGGCGTCTCTAACAGGACCACCGGCTACTGGCCTCACACACTCCAGGTTAGTACAGACTACGTCATCCTCACACTGTCTAAGTGTTGTGGATGATGATCTGTGTCACTGAGCTGTTTTTCCTGATTTTCTTCACAGTATGGACTGATGAGGTGTATTCCAGAGTGGATTTGGGTTCTCGGAACTCGTGTGCTCATCAGTTCGACCTGATTGGATTTGAACTCACAAAGACTTCACCTGGTCATGGGTTCTTTCTGTTGGTGGAGAGTTCATGTATTGAGTTCTAGCTTAGTTTATTCTTTGGTTGGTAAAGGGGAAGTCTGTTTGATCATTTCCGGGCTCTGTTGAGGTTTGTCGTTACCAGGATTCCTTCCTATCAGCTTAGTATCAATTTATGACGACTCTGTAGTGGAATTCGGAACTAATAGGTGAATGCACTTAACACATACGTTAATACTGGACTGTGATTTGGACGTTTCCAAAGTTACTGTTACAACCTGATTTTAAATGTTGTCACAGTTCACAGATAAGAGGCTTTGACTTTGAGTACTGGCTGTGTTTTTTTTTCTTTCTTTGTCTTATTCGAGCCAAATAAAGTGTGTCCTCGGAGTACAGCATTAGATCAATAAACTCCTTCATTCCTAAACTATCTCCCCATCTCTTTTTTTTAAACCAGTGTTTGCTGGCTGCATATTTGTTTTCATAAACGTGAGTCATTTTCTGACCAGACATGACCAGGTCTACGTGCTGAAATTCACGCTCGCTGTTTTTCTCTGGAAACGTCAGGAAGATGTAAATCATTGACATCTTCCGGGTCAGAGGGTAAACTCTGACCCTGCTGATCAGCTGGGTCAGAGACTGTATGTAAATCTGGTGTGAGTCTAACACGTGTGCCAGTGTAGTTTGCTCTGAACACGTGGTTCTGAGCAAACTTGAGCCAATTAAGAGGGATTTAAAAATGAAACATAAACATCATCGATCTTTTTTTGTAGAAAAAGGTCAAATCCTTCCTCGGATAAGTAGCAACGAACTGTAGGTAACCTGTAAGTAGTAAGTAATTGTTGTAATTTGTTGTAAAAAAAGAACATGTAATAGTGATGGAGATACAGCAAAAAGCATCACTTCAAAAGACTCACTGGGTTTTTTCCTATCTATTATGTAGGACACATGGAAACAGTAATTGGGAGCTGGCTGAAATAGCATAGACAGGTTGGTTAAATAAACAAAAGCTATCATAGAATGGTGGAGTCTGGATGTATGTAAAGATTATGAATGATTATTTGATTTTGAAATTCTCCATTCTGAAGCTGTAGATCTGACCTCTGCCCTTTCTCCTTCTCCATATAGAGTCAAATGGTTCCACAATGCCACATAAATAAAACACACATTAGGTACAGGACAAAACAAGACAATGTGGTAATTATATTATTTTGCTTTTACAAGCCACTCACATTTGTTGTTAGGACTGGAGGCTGTTGCTGTGGTTAGGATGGTGTCCTTCCTGATAAGACGCCAAAGGAACAACGAGAGGACGACTTCTTCGTGTCCTCCGACACTTTGTCTTTTCATCACTGTCTTCAGACATCGATCTCTTCGTTCGCTTTTTTTCCTCCGTGGAATAGTTCAACTGGTGAGTACAAAGAAAAACACAAACGTAAGCTGTTCATTTCTATTCTCTGATGATATACTGATGATTGATTCTTGCCATGTTTAATGATGATCCTACTGACGGAACAGTTTGTGGTTTAATGGATATGTGTTGGAGTCATTCCAAGTTTAAAGTTTACGTTTTGGCAAGATACGTTAAATACAGATGCCATTTGTAGTTACAGTATTTACATCACTGTCAATTAATGCGAGTATATGTGAAGCTTAGAAGAAGAAAAGCATTAACAGAAGCATTAAAGAACGGATTCATGCAGATGAAATCAGTGTTAATGTAATATTTGATCTGAATGTGTCTAATCTGAACAAACTCTGCCATCAGCCCAGTCAGTTTAGAATTCAAGAAAACAGAAGATGGCAAAATGAAACTTTCTAATAACTGAGCGATAGAATAAGTTCAAGTTTACAGAAACCCAGTAAAAAAAAATGTAGCTTCTTCCGTCAGTCTTGAGCCGAGGTTTGCTCTGGCTGCTACCAGCCAAGGTTAGGATCTTACTTTCTGGCAGATAAGTGTGTTTTGGAGACTGGAAATCAGCAGCTGTGGCCTTTATCAGCAAAGTCACAAGAAATTTCAACCTTGTGAGAGATTCAGCGTGTTCTGAACCCCATCACAGAATCCAGTCCATGTTAACATTCAGCCTGGTGATGTGATGATGTTTACATTCATGCTCGTAGAGAGAGAGAGAGAGAGAGAGAGAGAGAGAGAGAGATTGACTCCACTGTCTGTCTGTCTGGGAGCGAGGGAACATCTTCATTTTGAATCTCAGGAGACGTGACGAGGGAAATGAGTGACTGGGATCTGCTGGGTCGCCTGCTGGACAAGGTGCAGAGCCACTCCACAGTGATCGGGAAGATCTGGCTCACTGTGCTCTTTGTTTTCCGCATCCTGATCCTGCGCACCGGTGCTGAAAAGGTCTGCTTATACGGCATATTTCATATTTAAAGCACAGTTTCCTGGAGAACTCTGTCACACTTCCTCTACCACCTCTGTCCTCTCATGTTGTGCAGGTGTGGGGCGACGAACAGTCCGACTTTGTCTGCAACACCCAGCAGCCCGGCTGTGAGAACGTCTGCTACGACCTCGCCTTCCCCATCTCGCACGTCCGCTTTTGGGCTCTTCAGATTATCGCCATAGCAACTCCCAAACTGCTTTACCTTGGCCACGTCCTTCATGTGATCCACATTGAGAAGAAGGTGTGTCACGGCGGTGTATGAGAGAACGACTGGTATTTGTCAGACATGATTCCGCTGGCTCCCAAACGTCTTGTTAGACGTCGTCTTTTTTCTAACGTTTGTTTCAAACTTCTTTTTTCTTCCAATCCAAGATGAAGGAGAGGATGAAGAAACAGGCGGAGCTGGATGACCAGGCCGGCCTGTTCCTCGTTAAGGCCTACAAAGTACCCAAGTACACTAAGAGCAGCGGCAAGATCAGCATCCGTGGGCGCCTCCTTCGCAGTTATGTCTTCCATGTTGTGGCTAAGATAATCCTGGAGGTTCTGTTCATCGTGGGTCAGTACTTCCTTTACGGCTTCACCCTCCAGACGCGCTACGCCTGCACCCGCCACCCCTGCCCGCACACGGTGGACTGCTTCCTCTCCAGGCCGACAGAGAAATCCGTCATCATCTGGTTCATGCTGGTCGCCACGTTCGTCTCCCTGCTCCTCAACGTGATCGAGCTGCTCTACCTGTGTGTGAAAGCCGTGAAGGAGTGCATGGCGAGGAGACAGGACTACACCGTCACCCCGGTGACGCCGCCATTTTTGGGAAGGAAAGCTTTTAAAAGCAGGGAGGAGATGATCCAGAATGGTATCAACCTGGAGCTCGAGCTGCAGGGGCACGGGACAGGGGTGAATGGGGTCAAAGGTGGGGTGGGCAAAGTTGTTACGCCTGTACCATCTGAGAACGATGTGGGGGAGGTCCGCATCTGAATCACGAAAGCAGAGATGGTTCCAGTTGAGTTCCAGTGTTTGTGTGTTCAGCTATGGAGAGGGGGGAGTGTGTGTGTGTGTGTGTGTGTGTGTGTGTGCATGTGAAGTAAATAAAGGTGGTGGGTGGGAAGTGGCCAGCTGCTGTAAACAGTTCTCAGTTCAAGGGAAAAGTGTTGCTTAAAATTCCTTCATGAAACTTTTGTGACATAAACAAAAAAATAAACAATTGTTCAAATCATTCGATGTTTTTTTCTGATTGGATAAAGGGTTTTAACGCAGTGTATCAATACCGTATTCAATAAATAAACCTCATGTATACAGAATCAGACTGCCACTTTCTTGTTTTTGTGTCATGTTTCTCTGCTGCCTCGTTATGATGCATTTGATTCATCAGTGGTATCGTCCTGCTAACGGCCTCATCCATCTGAACCTCTGCAGCTTATTCATTTTTAATTGGACCATTATTTCACCACACGCGTTATATGGCGTGACAGTTGCTATTGTGCGCACAAAGCATGAGTTAATTGTGTGCTGAGAGAAATTTGCAGCAGACTGTGTTGAAGGGACACAGCTGCAAACCGTTAGGAAAAAAAAAGGAAATGCATTTTTCAAAGTGCGATCTGAGGCTGTGGACGAGGTTTGAAACACCTGTCAATCATTACACTCGTCCTCCTCTTATCGTCTCCCATCAACTTTCCCTGGTGTCGTTTGCCAAAAGGTACAAAGTGACATACAACCCAGATGTGTGTTGCGCAACGAGATCCCTCATCACTTCTGTTGTCCTCACCCACTGCAACGCTCCAAGGTTCAACTTGAGTTAGTGATTTGCCCTGACCACACACAGTCCCTTCTGACCACGGCAGCAGGTAAGATGCAGCAAATTCTGTTCTCTGCGCCAGACTGATCAAACTGATCATTTTTTTAAATCGAAATAATTTAATCAATAATAAAATTCTTAATGTAATTGAATGCCTGACAAATATCTTTGTCTAAAAGTTCTTTAAGGAAAATAATTGAATTAAAATGTATAAAATGTAAATTTACCATTGAATGTTAATTGCATCACTTTAGTTTGGATGATCATTTTGATTCCTCTGATGATTCGTTTCTAAATTAAATTAAACCTAACTGTTTCACAGAATGTTGATTTAATCTCTGCCAGAGGAAAACTCCACTTTTCTTCATACCTCCGCTCTGTTTCATCAGTAATCATGGAATCTGATTAATGATTACTTTGGATAAATGCCGACCATTTAGATTTTAAGTTTTTAGAGGTTCTGATGTGTTCGCCTTCTTGTTAAACAAAATTTTCCCTCTTTTCACCACAGATAAGTGACAACAACACTTACAAAAATGGGAGACTGGGGATTCCTGTCGTCGTTGCTGGACAAGGTCCAGTCCCACTCCACTGTCATTGGGAAGATCTGGATGAGCGTCCTCTTCCTGTTCAGGATCATGGTTCTGGGTGCAGGTGCTGAGAGCGTCTGGGGCGACGAGCAGTCGGGTTTCATCTGTAACACTCAGCAACCCGGTTGTGAGAACGTCTGCTATGACTGGACCTTCCCCATCTCTCACATTCGCTTCTGGGTTCTCCAGATCATCTTCGTCTCCACTCCAACCCTGGTCTACCTGGGCCACGCCATGCATGTCATCCACAAAGAGAACAAGCTGAGGGCGCTGCTGTCCAGCCCCGGCGGGACCCTGCAGAATAAACGCCCCAAATACACAGATGAAAAGGGGAAGGTAAAGATCAAGGGGAACCTGCTGGGAAGCTACCTGACCCAGCTGGTCGTCAAGATCATCATTGAGGCTGCCTTCATCGTGGGCCAGTACTACCTGTACGGCTTCATCATGGTCCCAATGTTCCCCTGCTCCAAGAAGCCCTGTCCCTTCACTGTGGAGTGCTACATGTCCCGACCCACAGAGAAGACCATCTTCATCATCTTCATGCTGGTTGTCGCCTGCGTCTCTCTGCTCCTAAACTTTATCGAGATGTTCTACCTGATTTGTACCAGGGTCAGATGTGGGTCCAGGCGCCGCAGCCACAGGGAAACGTCAGCAGACAACCCTGCAGGGCTGTCGGGTCCCAGGTGGCCGACCAACTATGACGCACACACGCAGAACAAGCTGAACATGGAGCTGGAGATTAACCACAGCACTGGAGGAAGCCTGGATGGAGCCAAAGAGGAGAAGCAGCTACTGAGTGGCCATTAAACATAGATAAAGAAAGAAATAAAACACAGATGTTTGTCCAAGAGACTGAAGTCAGATAAAACTGTTTGTGCTTTGTTGTTGTATAATAATGTGGTATCATAAGCTATGGAAAGTCTGAATAATACCATGTTGGAATTGTTTTTTATTTTGTATATTTTTTTAAATAAAAATGTAATAATGAAATGTGCAATAGTGGTGGTGTATTTATCTATGAGTAAGGAGAATATGTCTATGACCAGTTATTGAATATGTCCTCTAAGTTATCTCCAATGATTATGCTGTTGACATTAATAATCTTGAAGTGTTCTCATACAGCAGAAACATGATTGTATGATTTATTGTCATGATGGTATGATTTCTTGTTTCTAATAAATGAATAATGTTGGACAAAATGGTTGTTTCACTGATCTATTCATTGAACATGACAGATTTATAAGTCAAACAACGTAAGAGCCACACCTTGTTTATGCTGTTATAACAGTATCTTCTCAGTATTCGGCCATCAAATCTTTTCTAGATTAAATTAATCATTTTAATGTGTGTGGGTGATACAAAAAATTTAAAAATAGTACATTTTTCCATTTGAGAAGCAGAAACTGATTGATTTTGATTTGATTTGATTTGATTTGTTATCATTTTAGCTTTAAAACTGTTTAAATGCTCCGACCCACAGAGAAGACCATCTTCATCATCTTCATGCTGGTTGTCACCAGGGTCTCCTAAACTTTGTGAAGTGGGCATTTAAAACAGATAAATAAATAAATAAAACACAGATATTTGTCTGTGACCAGTTATTGTCTGTGTCCTCTAAGTTATCTCCATGTTCATTATCTAGCACATATAGAATTCCCTCACAGAATGATTATGCTGCTGACGTTAATAATCTTTAAGTATTCTGCTACTGCAGAAACATGATTGTATGATTTATTGTCATGATGGTATGATCTATTGTTTCTAATAAATGATTCATGTTGGACAAAATGCTTGTTTCACTGTTAACTATTGACTGAACATGACATACACAAATAGATCCATAAAAATAATGACGACCTTCTCCCTATATATTTAAATTCAGTATCTTTCAAATCAAATTCTAAATCTTTAAAACATATTTGTTGTCTATTTGTTTCCTGTTCAGTCTTCACATACGAGTTATTGGACAAGACGTTGTCGGTCTAGTCCCTGACATTTTGCATTCTGGCATTTTGCTGACAATGAACAATGATATAAAATCGCTAAGGATTAAGCACGGTCAATCATTAACCGGTACAATCTGCTCCGTGCTCAGCCCAAATTTGTCCACTTGAGATTTATCATTCTCCAATGATGTGGCAACGTGACCAGCTCACACTGTTACACAACATCATCTACTCTAAAGTTCAAGGTATCACAAACAGGCTTGATTTTGAACAGGACTCTTTATCGTTTAGTTGAGGAGGTGGCAACAGGTCTGTTAGTGTGGAAGACGACCGGTTAGATTTAAAGGTAAGACATTTAAGAAAATGTTCTAAAATTTAATTATGAAATGCAATTAACTAAATTTCAATTTTTGCTAATGATGCTAAACAATTAAGTTAAATTTCCTGCTCTTAGATTTTGGTACCGTTACCATCTGAGGCGTTTATTATTATGAGGATATTTTGTGCCGTGGTGAAGTGTTGCACACTTGCCAGTGTAAACTGTACAAGCAACATGTAGAGAAACTCTACACTGTTCATTGTACGTTTTATCAATGTGTTATCACGTGCTACTATTCTGTAATTACATAAGGCAATGATGCGCGGTTGATTTGTGAAAGGGCTTTTCTTTACATAAAAACATCTGGATGTAAATTCCTCCACTATCTGATAATGAAGATACCTGGAGATAAACCTTCGTTATGTCATAGATTTTATTGCTCCTTCTAGCTCCTCAGGTTCTGAACATTATTGATTTTACGCCATGTCTTCCTGAAAGGAGACTATCAGCTGTTGTTAACAAAGTTTGCCATTTCCGTTTAATGATTATCATTTTTGTTTTTAAATCAAAAAATACTCTACACTGTATTCACACGCTTGTGTGTGTTTTTATGTGCTCATCATCAGATCATCAGAGACCATGGGAGAGTGGGGTTTTCTCGCCTCTCTGCTGGACAAGGTCCAGTCCCACTCCACTGTTATTGGCAAAGTCTGGCTCAGCGTGCTCTTCATCTTCAGGCTCATGGTCCTCGGAGCTGGAGCAGAGAAGGTCTGCTCTCTCGCTCTCTGTGTTCATGTTCATTTAAATTTAATTTTATTTAATTGGTCTTATTATGATGAAACTTTTTGTAATTTGTCGATAACTTTTAAAATAGTTATATCAGTCAATTCAAATTGAAAACAACATATTTCCTTTTACCTAGACTGGCTTTTCTGAATCTATTAAAAGTCATTTTAAATTTTGATCATTTCTGAATGTTTGTGCATCATTTTGATTCTGCAAAACGCGTTTTGATACATGATAATAACTCTCCTATGAACATTGCAGGTTTGGGGTGATGAACAGTCCAATATGATTTGCAATACCAAACAGCCTGGTTGTAAGAACGTCTGCTACGACCAGGCCTTCCCAATCTCACACATTCGATTCTGGGTTCTCCAGATTATATTTGTCACAACACCGACGCTGATCTACCTTGGTCACGTCCTCCATGTTATACACAAAGAGAACAAGCTGCGAGAATATTTGAAGACGCACACAGGAAACAACAAAAGGCCAAAGTACTCTGATGACAAAGGCCACGTACAGATTAAAGGCAACCTGCTAGGAACCTACATGACCACCATACTTTTCAGAATCATCCTGGAGGTGGCCTTCATCGTGGGGCAGTATTACCTGTATGGGTTCATCATGGATCCCAGAATTGTCTGCTCCCGAGCTCCGTGTCCCTTCACCGTCGAGTGCTACATGTCCCGACCCACCGAGAAGACCATCTTCATCATCTTCATGCTCGTGATGTCCTGCGTCTCTCTGGTGTTCAACGTGGTGGAGATCTTCTACCTGGCCTGTTCCCCCTCATCCAGACGAAGGTCAAAACGCGTGGCAGATCTTCCCGGCGACATCAACCAGCCACCTTTCAACACTGACGGTCTGACGAAGAACGAGAAGCTCAGTCTCCATGATGCCAGCTACAGCACGGCCTGAGGAACACGGTCCAGGATCTAAACAGCCACATGGATCCAAACAAACAGGAGGGTGATTAAAATGTGACCGGAGAACATAAATCCACAGGAGAACAAAATTAAACAGAGACTTATTTATTTATTTGACGGTTAAATGTTCCTGGAAATTAAATTCAAAGACACGTCATACCTGTCGTAGACTATTTAAGAATGGTCATTAAATTTCATTTTAATTTTTTAAAATATTGATAAGAACAATATGACTGCTGCAGATTTTTTTTCTATTTGTGGACCTGTATAACTACGGTGTGTTGTCACCGCAGAGTTAAACTCAATACACAGATAGAACTAGGATCCAGTTCACAACCCAGTTCAATGTGATTTTTCAGTTGCTCTTGCGTTCTTAAATTTTCTGGCATTGTTTTCAGAAATGTAAATATTTTTAATTTGAAATTGCATGTATTTCTTGGGGGTGTTTTTGTATTTTAATATGACTGGCTATGTGACTGCAGTTTATGTTTGTCACCGATTGTTAAATTGATGTCATTAAAATATGGATTTGTGACTTATCTATATTTGTAATCAAAAAGGGAAAAAAAATCAAGTGATTCTTATTCGTATTCTATCACATTTGTCATAGTTTGTGATAAACTTTGTGTCAAAGTTGTTTGTGAAAACACAAACAACAGTGTTGTTGACTCTGCACTGAGCCTTCGAAGCTAACTTAAAGCTAGCGAGAAACTAACTTACACGTAAAGAGTAAAACAACATATAGTGCATTATTATTGGCAACACTAGGTGATACAATAACACGTGTTAACAGTACAAATTAGAGGAAACTTAATATTTTTCAAATCCCATGTTGAAAATAATACAAATAAAAGATTTTACGCATTTAGGAGAAAAGACACAAGATGGCGCCGTCACCATACATTTTGGCGAGTGGCCGCGCCCCGCCCACACGGCGGTGAGCTCCAGCTTCCTGTTCTTCCTGTTCGGGTAAAGATGGCCACCGCGACCGTAGCGGGGCACGACGGCCTCAGGATGGAGGAGAAGAAGCTGGAATACTTCTCCTCCATCAACTCCATGGCCAAGAAGATCATGCAGGAGAGGGAGAAAATCAAGGCCAAGCACGGCTCGTCGTGGGAGAAGATGACGCCGCAGGAGCAGGACTTCGCCATCGACAACTGGATGATGGATCCGCACATCCGAGCCCGATACGCCATGCACAAGGTGGAGCGAGAAGAAGTGGTCTGTTACCCCAAACTGCTCATTCAAACCGGCCAGAAGATCGTTCACTTCGGGGAAGAGGTATCTAAACCGCTGCTCGGTCGGCTCTGTCAGCGTATTTACAGTTTGGAGGTAGCCTGTTTTGCTAACGCTGCTAAGCTAGCCACGTAGCCGTGAAAATATGTTGGGGAAACGCCAGAGTGACGTCATAAAGCCAAATAGTTGTTAAAGCTGACATTGAATCAGATACACAATGTAGATAAACGCGATTTAAAATTGGATAGAAACTAAAGGGGGACATTCAATGATCATCTTTTTATCTCTGACATTTTCCAGAAATTCTGGTGCTGTTATTTTGTAAAATATTAGTAAAACACGGCTATACGTATACACATATACATAGCATATGCCCAAGTTCTGTGTAACGTGCTTTTTCCAATTCCTAATATTGTTATTACATTTGTTTTGTATATTTACACTGTGTCAGGCAGCAATATGAGTCATAATGTTTTGCTTCATTGGTTTATAATGATCTACTCTTCTTTCTTGTTGAGTAAACGACAGCAGCGATTTCACTATAACACTCATTATGAGACAACCATAACGACAACGTGTACGTCTCTGTTTAGGATATCACCTGGCAAGATGAGCATTCTGCCCCCTTCTCATGGGAAACAAAGGTAAAGGAAGCTTTATATTTCACAAGGTCACTCAATGAAGTGCTGTTATTTTAAACGTTGCAGTTATGGCCTGTTTCCTATGTTTCAGAGTCAGATGGAGTTCAGTTTGACCTCAGGTCCTGCAGACCAGGGGATCTCTGCTTCACAGGCAGACTCCAAGTCTGCAAAGGCTCCTCATTCCAACCAGCTTGGAACGAAGGTAAGGTTAGCCTTCATGTGTGCTAGGGAATATTTGTTTGGAATTCCATGTTTTAGTTGGTAAGGGAATGGTTACATTACGTTTGTCTTCTTTAGTCTCAGTGGAGCCGTCAGGCCATAAACGATAGTTGAAGCACAGTACAGATGATTTATAATCAATCATCTCTTTAAAAAGCAAGGATATGCACCTATCAACGGCAACATTTAAACTAGTTACCTGTCTGAATACTTCATGCAGGGTTTAGTTAAATGAGTTATTGTGTGATTGTGAAGGTGTCTGTCAGTGAGGGCCGTAGGCCTGAGGAGGAGTCCTCTTTCTGGAAGATCAGTGCTGAGAGGTCCAGGCTGGAGGGGGAGCAAGCGGACTTCCAGTCCCTGACGCCCAGCCAGATCAAATCCCTGGAGAAAGGAGAGAAACCACTTCCCTCATACTTGCGGCAGGTAAATACTGAGGCCTACTTTTGTTTCTGAATGTCTGGTGACGTTTTGACTACACCGGCGGTATGTATGATTATTTCTCTGCAGGAGACCTCTGTCACCTCCAAAGAGCCTGAGCCAGTGGAGCCCCCACCTGCAGCTACCACCCGACCCACAAAGCACAGAGCACCCAAGCCTCCCGCTCCCCAGCCCCCTTTACCCACTGCTGTCAGTGCAACACCAGCATCCATCTCCATCTCTCCAAACCCCGCCCCACCTGTCAGCGTGTCCTCGTCCGTGGCCGGATGGGAACGATCTCAGAGCACCTTGCCATCAGTCAGCAATGCCATGGATGAAATGTTCTGCTCCAACCTGATGTCAAAGCCCTCCAACATCCCCAGCAGCATGGAGAAGGAGAAAGAGGAAGAAGGTTCGTCCAACAGCCCCACCTTTTCCCAGGTGAGCTCTGAAAGAGATCAGTGAAGGTTTTAGAGGAAACAAGCTCTGAGTATACAATTTTCATTTGGATTCAGTGATTAGTGTAAACCTACCCAGGAAGTGCAGTCATCATTCTTTGCCTGGTTGTTCCTTCTCTTCAGTTCAACACAAGCAGCAACATCCTGAAGACCGGATTCGACTTCCTAGACAACTGGTAAACCACAGCCGAGACCAGCTGCTGCTCTGGATGAATCATCATCGCTCTAAAGAAGGACTACACTGCCACGACTTCAGACATCCACATCTAGAAGAAAAAAAAAGTGACCACATTATGTTCTGTTAATAATTTTCAGTGGCAATATCTCAGACATTATCTCACTGCCTGTGTGCTAGTGTTTTTTTTCCCCCCACTAGAAGTGCCAATCTTAAGTAGCTTGCCAAACAGCCCTGTTCACTAAATGTAGATTTAGCGGGGATAGAACCCCACAGAATGTCGACACTATTCTTGACTGTGCATTCACACTGTGATCAACTTGCTCAAACATTTGTATGAACTACCCCCCGAACCCCCCCCCCCCCCCCGCCCACCCACCCACATACACATACACACACACACACACACACACACCAAAGTGAATTCAGAATCGTTCAGAATCAGTACATATCCACCCATGTCTCAGTTGGATACATATTTGTTATGTAACTACTTAAGCTGTTGTTGATTTAATCCATATATGAGACATCTGAAGTAAGAGTTCCAATGATAGATTACTTCATGTGGTATATTGTACTATGAATGTCGACAATAAGGTTACAATAAGGGAAGTCCTTTTACGAATGCCTGTTACAAACAGCAAACCTATTTTAAATTTGCCTCTAACAGCGACAATATATTATATGAATATACATTCCAACAGTCGGGGAAATAAAATAGTGTGGAAATCCAGTGGCTTTTATTAGCTAATCCTATTTATCCACTGTATATTGGCAACAAATCAATAAGTATAAGTCTCGAAGCCTGTTTGTCATGTTGCTTGTCGTGTGAATGCACTGTAGTAGCATGACATAGCTGTCTTCACTTGTAATTTTTAGACACTAATCTAAGAAGCAAGAACAACTTTATAAAACAAGTGTGTAAAATGATCTGTGCAAAGTGCAAACACTAAAATCCTGGACCTATGATATTTTATTGTTTTGAGGATTTTTGCTTTATGGTGTGCTTTTATTTATACGTATATATATATATATATATTCCTATAAACCTTAGAGACTTAGCGTTGAAGTAGTGTTTACTGTTTCAGTCCTGGCCCACTGTCGTGCAATTACTATACACAGTGTTCCTGCAGGTCATGGAATTCCTGGAATATCGTTTTAAAGTTGTTGTTGTTGCGAAGGAGAAAATGTGTGTAATTTCACCATTACATCACCTAACAGGAATATCATGGAAATAACTTCCAGCTTTAACTAATTAATTTAGTCAGATTTTTTTTTAAATCTTAACTGAAGTGGAAACCAGATTGTGTTTCCCTTTGGCATTAAGAAGTAGAACAGCCGTGAAGGCTCTCAAACTTTGTCATGGAAAACTCGTGTCCGGGCCGCTGTGGGAACCTGTTACTGGTGTTCTGTAGGGCTCTAGCTCCATGACAACACTTCCTCACCACTTCACCCCTCCCACCTTTCACACTTGACCTCAGGTCGAGTGCTGAGCAAAACCTAGTGTGTAGGCAGAGAAGACACACTCAGATGTGTTTTAGCTAAACGGGCAGGCGTGTAGTTACATGTGGCGCAGTTTACATTATTTGAGTACTATTTTAATGAAGTTTATATTTATCCGCTGATTGTATCTTCCGCTATACATGTATATTGCACTTATGCATTTTGAGGTCACGGATCAGAAGGAAGTAAATAAGTGAAACAAGTCAAATCTGTCTCTTGTCTTGAATCCCAGGTGTAACGGGCAGTAAACTTCCT
>JAFBJQ010002088.1:61102-102087 GCA_016785345.1 Trinectes maculatus
CTCATCTTCTGTGGTGTCAGCGACGTTTTAACTCGACGCCCCCGAGCACTGTGCGTCGTCCACGGCCTGCAGGACGTCCTTCACACTGGGCCTGTCGGTCGGGTTTTTAGACGGGTGACAGAGAAGCACCTTCCCTGCCTCATCCAGCAGGAAGTCTCCTCCCATCTTAAAAAAATAGACAAAACAATACTTTTAAAAAAATAATAAAATACCCATATTAAAAAAATATCTAATCTCTTTTAGTTTGTGGCTGCAGTGACATTACACATTACTGGTCTGTACCTGGTACAGGTCCTCCAGCAGGTGACGGGGGACGTCAGGAAAGTCTCTGCCCACAGCTCTGTACTCGGAGTACTGCAGCAGGCAGCCGAACTTCATCACTCTGGCATAAGATGAGCCGAGACCAAACGTCCTGTAGATCTGTGGCAGAGAGGACAAAGGTTTTCTACACAAATCATCAACACACAGAAACAAAACAAACAGAAACAAAATCCCATCTGGGATTCAGCAATATGAAAATGTGGAATGTCTCCAGTGACATGTTTGCTCGATTGCCCTTGTTTTCCATTTTCACATCTGCTAACGTCTCGTGACCTTTCAGAATAAAAGCTCTGAAGACTCTTATGATACATCATTAAAGTTATATGAATATAAAAAGACAGTATTGTACTTTGGACTCGTTTTTTTTTTATTAATTAAAAAAAAACATGTCTGACTTTTCTCTGTGGATCCAGCACCATGTCAAACGAACATCCCGTCTGCTCCAGCCACAGCTGAGCTCCCTCCACGCTGCCGAAAGACACCACCACGACCCGCAGTGACCGAGCGTCCAGATCAGCCTGCGGACAAATCAATAATCAAAGAATCAAACACTGGTTACTCTTCACACATTCCTTTCAATGCCAGTAACTTATTTATTATGTCAGTGTGAAAGGGCAGCGGCTGAAACGCTGAGGGAACACAGACACATGAGAAACAATGGGCCAACGTGATTAAAGGAACAATTCGACAGCTTTGCAAAGAGTGAGGTCAATCCCACACTGTTGTTGTTTATTTTTAAAAACAGTGTACTGATTGTCACCGTTTCTGTGGAAGAAATGTTTTTTTTGTTTGTTTGTTTTTTGGAGAACACAGAGGAACTGACCCGACTGGCCTCCAGCGCAGCCACGTGGTCTCGTCATGGCAGTCATCCAAAATGTCTGATGAGGACCAGCAGCAGCTTCTGACCCTGATGCAGATACTCACCCAGAGTCAAACTCCTTTAAAGGTGCAACACAATAAAAACCGGGACATAAGAAACAGTTCCTAACCAAACTGATGATTAAAAAGAAAAAAATAAACATTTCCACAGAGACTGTCAGGGATGAAGAGTGTGTGAACGCACTTCCCACTACGTCCATCGGTGAATGAAACATCTGGACTCAGGCTGTCTCCAGGCTTTAGTTCTGACAGCTGTCCATCCCTCACCTGCAGGCCCCTGTCCACACTCTCCAGGAACGAGTCCCAGTCACTCTACACACACACACAGACACACACACACACACACGCGACGGTAAATCATCTCTGTCTATGGACTACGACAGTCCCAGGGTGAGGTTTTGAATTTTCTTTTTCAAAGAGTAAATAAATAAAACAGTGAAGAAAGGAAACGACCACACACAGACCTCGACCTGCAGAAGCTCGTCCACCTGCTCTCTCACTGCTTCATGGCTGCAAAATAAAGTTGTGATGAAGTTGTGTCAACACACGGCGGAGTCATTTCCACTGATGATCACTATATGTCAGAGATTAACCCCCCCACACACACACACACACACACACTTCTCTCTTTACCACAACAAACAATAACAATAACAATACTTAACAATAAAAGAATACTTACTGATAAGACTTCTGCCAAACAGCCTGCGCTTCACTCTTTCTCTTCACACCGAGGCTGCGCCACAATAAAACACCATGTCAACAATATCAAAATATACATAACAATAACAACTGGAATAAAACTGCTAATTGACAGAATAATTCTAATTATATTTGAGGACAACACACACACAGAGAGACCTTGTGTACAGGTTTGTTCCAGCAGTCATCAGGCCAAATAAAGTCGAGATTTTATTGGGGACAAATGTGTCCAGCGAGTCTGTGTGAGGACAAAGGTCTTTATTAGAGGCAGAGCTGGTTTGTGTTGATAATGAGATAATGGTGGGTTTATTAAAACCTGTTCTTCTTCTGTTAGCAGCAGGTTGTTGACATATTCAAACGAAAACTGCAAACTATGTTCATACGTGTGAACAACAAATGTTATGCCAGACTCCTTTCGTTTTTTTTTCCATTTCAGTACAGGTATGATTATTGTAAACAAAGACATGTGGTCCACAACAGTATTACACAATTATTTTAAATAAATCTAATGTGCCCATCAATTCGGCATTAATATAACAATTTCAAGAACTTACATTTACGCAAAATATCATGATCTACTCTATATCATGAACTTCAAACCAAACTTTATTTAAAAAAACAGGAGTTTCCCTTAACATTAAACGGCAACACAACACGAATTGTCACTTCAGGCTTTTGTGCTTTTCCGTGAAATTAGCTTAAAACAAAGCTAACAAAGCTAACCATATTTGATAACACTTTAAAACTCTTCTTTGATTCGGCGCAGTGTCTCAGCCCGTCACCATTAACACAACACCAATAAGGAAAACTAAAAGTTGAAGTTGAAGTAAGTGATAATTTGTGTTTCCTCTACGCCGAATTATTCACAAACCCAAACAAAAGCCATAGAACTCATGTGTTGTTTTCTCTGCTTCTATATTTCTCTGAAAAACAACAAAAATAGATTAAAGCTAAAGATTTTTAAGTGAAGTCTGGCCTGTACTCCCACCCCCTGCTTCCCGCTCGGCTTCCTGAAGAAGGGCTTTGGCCAAACGGACAAACGTCGCCAGAGCAGCCGCCACCGTCTCCTCGGACACGGACACGTCCTCCGCCATGTTTTGCGTCGCGCCGACACACGCGTCTCTTAGTGAGTGTCGCGCGAGGAAACTCGCGTTTAAACGGAAGCGGTGGCGCGCTCTCAACGCGGTCGCGTTGCCCATGCGCGTCAGCTGATTGGCCAGGAGGAGGAGGCGCGTTCAGGTGCTGATGATCAGAATAATACAATATCATTCATTTCATTTAACACTGAGGAAAAATTACAAATACTGATTCTGCATCATTTAAAAAATATTTAATGTTTTGAGTCAAAATCTCAAAAAAAGACAAAATCTAAATATTTTATTTCTTTTTTTCTCATCTTGGTAGAAGCAGTCCTCCAAAGTCTTTCCTGGTGAAGGATTTCAAAAGACTTGAAAACAACAACAAGACGACGTGTTAAAATTGTCCACCATTTTTAATGACTACCCAACATCATTCACTCATTCATTTGGGGGAAAAAAAAACCCTCTTCAAGTTTTTAGCTTTAAGATGAAGAGGTTGTGCGCTAATCTCTCTGCAGCACTTAATGACTGTGACTCACCCAGTGCAAACAAAACACACAAAAAAAATCTTTGACATGACAAAACAGAAGTGACACAAAGCAGAACAAGTGTCATCAATTCACTGTCAGCAATTTAGAAAATGAAAAAATAAGCAATCTGGACATTCACTGATGACATTTTAAAGGCCTCTACATCACTGGAAAAATGAAATTTGTTCAGAGGAATCGACACTTCCTAATCGTTCCAGGAAATTTACCTGCTGACCCCTTTTTGTGCTTTAACTCACATTGACATGAAAACAAAAACAGCAGCTGAACTAACGCAGCATCAGTATCTGACACCCAGGTATAAGGTTTCATGGTTTCTGCACGTAAACATCACACAGGATTAACCATTTGCCAGATTTAATAAAATCACTAATTCTATGATTCCAATTTCACTTCATTGGTAATATTTAGTCATTGCAAATGATTGTTTGTGCCTGTGTTACGGCCCGAGAGCCAGGGCCGTATGTTGCCAGACGTATTGATGACATGTCTGCAGACATTGAAAGTGATTTTGTTTAATGTAAAAAATGTGCGTTAGGTCAAAAAAAGATTGACAAACACTGCTATAAAACACAGAACAGCATTAGCTTAACAATTTGTATCTGTGTGTGTTCAATTCCCATTAAAACAACACAAAATTCACTTTGTCACTGAATTTGTGCAGAATTTATTCTCGTCAGGTTTGGAGAGATCTGGAGAGACTTTTTTAAATCTCTGCTCCAGAAATTTGCGAGTTGACAAGACTCAAGAGTCACATATGTGGGAATCAGGAGAAAAAGGGACTTGAGCTATTTTTTCCCCAAACTATTGCTGAGAACTTTTAATGTAATTTTAAAAAAACACAAGAGACACAGAGCTCATTCAACACAGGTTTAAGGAATGATAGCAAAGAAAATAACAGTGTGCTTTTCCTCATCTGTAATGAAAGGTCAACATGACTGACAGTCAAGGATATCAGAGAACATGCAGGAGCTTTTATTTGTAGCCTTTACTTGACTTGATCAGTATAAATAAGGGTGATCAATTTGTCTATTAAATACCAGATGGTTATTATGGATATATTTTCTTTCTTTGCCTTTTACTGGATCAATGTCGCTTCTTTTCCTCTGCTGATAAACCTGTAAGTTCCACAGGATCCACATTTATCAGCAAACTGATAAATGAGAATAAATAAATGTCTCTCTGATAGTTCTCTGAAATCTTTGGCTGTGCCTCTGGTCTTTGTTCAGCAGCCAACTCATATTTCTACCAACCAGCCATTGGTCACACCAAAAACCAAAAAAGAGATGGAACACTTCCTGCAAAAGTTGAGACAAAAACAATAAATAAAATAAAAATGCTTCAAGTATCCAAGTGGAATTCGAAAGCCCTGAAGGTTTAGTTTCGTATCTTTAAAATCCCTGAACTCCTTCTCTGCTGACAGGCCGGACTGTGTGTGAGCACAGCAGGGGGTTAAAAACAAAAGATGATAAAAGTCTCAATTACAATCTTCAATTCTAATATAACTTTCAATAGTTAACAGTGTCAATCCTTTATCGCGAAATTAAGATCCAACCTCACATTAATTAACTTAAAACTTTTCATTGTGTGTGTGCAATGAAAGATTGTTCACGCTGATAGTCGATGAGGTGAATTTTGTGCTTTGGGTGTTTGGCGTGAGGCCCATGAAGCAGAGAAAGAGAGAGGGTGGACAGAATCAGGTCTGCATCCCAAACCAATGGAAACATCCCGCTTTAATGTTCGGTAATTTCTCATAAAAAACCAAACAAAACTACAACAAAACCAGCTGGAGTGTGGAAATATGCCGAATTCAAGGAATCACTGTCATGGCCAAATACTGATGTCTACCACAGCTGAGGAGACAAACGATGACTGATGACTGATGATTGACCAAATATAAATATTAAGTCGTTGTTGTGCCCCTAAATGTCGATTCAGCTTATTGAAGAAATTGTCTTGTTTGATAGCTGTTTCTTGTTAAATGTGTTGTGCGTCAAGGTAACTATAGTACAGTTGTTCAAATTCAGGTTTTGTGAAGGATTTTGACTCAGGGTTTATAAAATAATGTGATGTGAGGAGTCATTTAAAGAGGCGTTTCAGGAGAGATGACAGAGAACAAAGCTGGACATGGCAAAATGTTTCAATACCAAAATAAAATCAAACCAACTAATGACTCATCATCATCATCATCATCACTCCAGAGGAAAAGCCTTTGAAATCATCATCTGAATATGTCGCAATCATCTCAGGTTTATCTTTTTTTAACAAAGGACATTAAAGCTGAGATGACTTTGGGGAGTTTAGTCCAGTTTTGTTTGGTTGCAGTGGAAGACAGTCCTGCTGTTCTGTCCAGTGTCAAAGCTCTATCATTAAGACTTTGTTACTAACAGACTTGTCTGCTGTGCAGAAGCTGTGTTAAGACTTCTTTGGACAGTGTGAAGATGAGTCTGTATTGAGAACCTCGATCATCGTTCTGGTCGATGGGAAGGTCTCCGCTACAGATGGAAGACTCTGGTACCAGCTCGGTAAACTGGGGTGGAAGAAGAGTTGTTAAGGAAGGTCAGGTCAGGTCAGGTCAGGTCAGGTAAAGGTAAAGTAGAGGAAGGCGCACCTACCTTTTAAGGTTCATCCAGCTCTTTGCTGTTTTACTGAAGCTGTCTGGACTGGGCGTGGTCATGGCTTCAAAATCCACCAGCTGAAAAAAATGAGATGTGTGTTACAGACACATCACTAGGTCTTAATATTTACTCTGTCACTTCAATGCACGTGTGAGGGAGCTCTGTCTGTACCTTCCCTTTAGGGATCCTGCCGACCACCTCTTTCCCACTGGCCATCAGTGCCCCCATCACGACGGAGTAGGCCACCACACTGAGGAGACAATGGAGCAAACAATCTTCGGATCCCTATTTAACTAAGTATTTAGAATTTGGAAAACCACCTGATATCTCGGTCATAAAGCCTCCGTCAGTCATCTCTAGATACAAGATCTTAGCAAACTCTAGCAGACATTACCTGGATCCTCTGGAGAGGGGCATGAGGTTGCAGAAGTAATAAATCAAGGAGAGGATCAGGTTACACAGGGCGTCTGCGTCCTGGCAGAACAAATGACAGTCAACTTTACACTGTGTTCATTGACATTTTCTCCAGACAGACACGATGCAAAGAGCCAAGAGTCAAAAGACAAAGATGGGCGTTCATTTTGTCCCAGAGAACAAACTCCTCTTGCAGTTTCAGTTAAAAACCTGGTTAAATAAAAATAAAAACTGTGAAGGTGAACCTTACCCCGAGTTCAGTGGACAACATTAAAGCCTTTCCTTTGGCAGTGAGGTCTTTGTAGATGGACTCTATCTCTGACTGGTATTGCTGCGTTCGCTCTTCTGTCGTCTGAGTCTCTACTGAGAATAACATGTTGCCAACCCTAAAATACAGGAAATAGCAGAAAAAAATGAATCACTTGACCTTCCTGTGCGGTTATAATCCAAATCAACTGGAAAGGACAAATAACTCTTCTGACACCAGGCTGAAAAGCAACATACACATTTCAGTGTCCTTTCCTTCGCCTGTAGTTTATTATGTGTAACGTTAGATAATGTTCAACAAATTCTTCTTAGTATAAAATTTGATGCTGAGATTAAGAAAAAGGGTGGAAAATCTTGCCTGTCTCCAGTGATGGTGATGGTAAAACCGTCATACTCTTTCCCGGGATCCTTCACGCTCGGCACTTTGGAATTGACTGTGAAACCATCTCTGGTTTTACTGTTGAACTGCTTCAGGAAATAAACACACACACACAAACGACATTCCTGGGTTTTTGTTGCTGAGCTTCAATGAGGATCAGACGTGTCATAATTCAATTCGAATTTTGGTCTCACTAACATTTTTTGTTTCTGTCTTTTACCGATCGAGCTTTACCTTCATTATAGGTAGAAGATCTTCGACCTTGTTGACATTTTCAAGAGCCTGACGAACTTCTAGTAAGCCCCGGGGGTTGTAGGCCCTGTGAGAGGTTAGAACATCATGTTTGTTAAAGAGGACTGATGTCTCTGAATCACATTAGGCTTTTTTAGGAAATGCAGTGTATTCGTGATGGAAAGACAGGAAACGTCATTCACCCATGGTACACCAGTATTCTGTCTTTGATAAAGTCGAGGATGTTGTCAAAGTAAGCCAAGTATCTGATGTTTATAATCTGTCCCCTGAAGAAAAAAAGGGAGGGGGGGAAAGGATTAGAATATATTGTCATGAAGCGAGATAAATGAAGATCTGAGTAAACCAGGTTGCATTAAATGGAATTAAAATACATGTTTTGGCACTACATGAAAATTCAAGTCACCCGAGGGTCGAATGAGAGTCTGTGCCACCATCTTTAGGCACCGACCTGTTACCTGATGAGGTTGATGTGATTGTTGAAGCCTCGACTGAGACTCCTGGCCGGCATCTGGTCTAACCACAGCACCGGCTGGTCTGGATCTGCGATCCTATGGAGCAGAGGAAAAGCCTGTTAATGAATATGTTATAATCTGTGGTGTGTTCAAGGTAACGCGGGAAAAACAACTCTCACCTCCTCCATTTCACAGCTATGTCAAACATGTCTCTCCACTGCATTTGCCTGGTCTTCCCGTTGACCCTCACTTTGGAGTTGCTCCATGTTCGCTGCATGGCCTGCATGACCTCCAGGGTTGCTAAACCCATGGCTGAAAATGTACAAGAATCTCACATTCATGCTACTGTTATTAAAACTTAGACGGCTTTTATTAGCTATGGCCTGTGTCGCTGGTACCTCTGTGTATCCTCCTGTTGGGCAGGAAACCAGGAGTGTCATATTGCATTAGTGCCCCCAGATGGTCGGCTGTGCATACCAGTTTCTGAACTTCACCGCTGTAGCTGTCAAAGTTCTGAGGCAGGACGTCTCTGCAAACCACAAACACAGAAGAGAAATTAGGAAAGGAGGAAATTACAGTGGTTATGGATCCTGAGTTCATAGTTCCTAATTATGACACACATGAAGTGAAGTGTAGGACAACTGGTATGCATATTAATGGCTCGTAGGTTTGATTTTAACTACGCAACATGCTCTATAAATATAAAAGATATAATAACATTTTACGCCCATTCACATCTATATCTACAATCATCACTATCTACAGTTAGCTTTGATCTCAGGACAGAACACTGTATCGTTACAGTTACAGGTTTTGATCCAACCAGTCAAACCCACTTGATATGTGGCTGCAGCCCAGGCTGCTCTTCATAGTCTTCTATTAGAAAAGGCAGGTTCTTGGCCCAGTGATTCTTAAAATTCCCTGGTAAGTCCTGGTCCACGTTGTATTCAGCTACTGGGATGTCCAGGTGCGAGTGGAGGTAGCGAGAGTACTCTGGTAGAAAAACAAAATTTATTTTATTAATATATTGACTCAAGATGACGTTTCACAACAATTCTTGATGCTTGATGGGAACTCATTTCAGTTGCATTACTGAAAAACAAAACATAAACTAATTATGAAACCTTGTGTGTACCGCATGTGTTTGTTTGTACCAACCTCTGAGGTATTTCACTTTGAGGTATTCAGAGCTGGCCTTCTGGCCCAGCAGAGGGTCGTTCAACATGACTTTAGTCTGAGCTTTGATGCCTTCGTAGAACTGTCCCATGGCCACATGACTTAAGCCCTTCATGTACTGACAGACTTCGTTATAGGGCTCCAAATGAAGACATCGCTGAGAGGAAACAGAACAAGAGAACTGTGGTTGAAATCTGCTGTTTAGATATAAGTCTGTTATTGAAATGCAAGAGGAGAGAAACGTAGGAGTGGAGAAGAAAGGTATTTTATTCAAATATGAAAGAATCAACCTTAAAGTTGCCGATGGCCTCCTGCAGGGAGCCGTGGTGGTACAGCATCATGCCTCGGAGCTGGAGAGACTGGATGTGGTTTTGGTTCAGGATGAGGGCTTTCTGGAAACTCTCCATCGCTGACTCAAAATCCCCCAGCTCTCTGGATGGAGGAGGAAGAGGACACCAATTGTAACTGTGCCTCGAGATATACTACACATGATACATGTGATTTAACTCAAGGAGAATACATCACAGAGTTGTTGTACCTGTAGGCCTGTCCAAGGCTCTTATATGCATCTATAAAGTCAGACTTCAACTTAAGTGCTTCTTTGAATGTCTCAATAGCTTCCTGACGAGGGGGAAAAAAAACACAGCAACCTTTCACACAGTGACGACAACAAGACAGCGTTAACAGAAAACGACAATAGGGAACATGTATTGTATCTATGCTCACATTTCATATAAAGTATGAAATGCAGTATGAAACAGTACCTTGAGCATGCCTCTGTGGAAGAAGGTGAGGCCTTTATAAAGCATAGCGATAGGCTGATTCTTCTTCAGCTCTAAAGACTGCTGGAAGTCTTCCATAGCTGCCACATAGTCCTGATAAGAAGGTGGAACACAGGGTCACCACATGGACGCCCACAGGTGTGTAGATACGCGTGCGCACAAATAGTATTCAACCATCAAACCTCTGATATGAAAAGCAGCGTTCCTCTGTGTCTGTAGAGTCGAGCTGACGGCTGTAGCTGGATGGCTTTGGTCAGATCACCCAGAGCATCACTGATACGACCGAGCGGAGACAGGATCTAAAGACGCAAACGCACACATTCGCTTACACAGAAACATTACATGCAGCAGAGATAATACTCCACTAGTCATTGGACTCGTTATCAGGAGGAAACGCTGCTGAGCTGATTAGACAACTAAACATAAACCTTGATCAGATTCTCTGGTAATCAATTATAATTTCAGGTTACAATCTCTACATGACATGGGAAGAATTATGTATGGAAAACTATACTAGATAAATGGAGGTGAAGGACAGGCCTTACCTCCGCTCTCTGTTCGTAGACCTCTGGCCAATTTGGCTCCAGCGTGATGACCCTGTTGAGCTCGTACAATGCCAAGTCAGCATTCTTTATATCCTGGAAAGAGGATAGGGAGGGGGAGGTGGTTACATTTTGTTGACATTAAGTTTATGTATGGTGAGCAAAAACTAGGTACATGGCAACAAGCAGCTAAAAACATCAATTTAACTTTATTACCCAAATCACCCACCTGTAGACTTTTCTTTCCATAAGCTATCCCTCTTCCATAAATAGCACTGACCAGCTCTGGGTCGCCCTGTATCAAAGACAAAACACACCGACCTGAGCTGGGTTTTATGCCCACCTGTGAGAGAGAGTGGAAAACAGCAACACTTGCAGGAGGATGTTTTAATATGTTAAATAAATGTAGACTCACCTGTAATAAGAGTGAGAAATGTTTGATAGCTTCATCGTAAAGGCCGTTACCAATCAAAACGTAGCCTATAGCTGCATAAAGATAACGAGTGATTTAAAATCATGTCATTCAGTTCTGCATGAATGTGGTTTGTGTTCAGGGCAACTTTTCTACTTACCAAGTTCTTCATTTGTGTTGTGGTTAACTGCAGGAAAGGGGATTTTTTTCTGTTCTATAAACAACTTCGCTTGATTCTGTGAGAGATGAAGAAAAAAACAACATAGTTTTATTTTTTTTAAAAAGATACACTTGAAGAGACAAGTATCTGTAACAAATTGATGTAATGGAGGATTACAGCTGATTATAACACTGTGAGCATCCACAGTGAAAAAGCTAAAGACATGTTTTCTGTTTCTTTGTAAAACTGTAAAAAGCCTCCTGCCACTTCTCAAGGTTACACTCAACTATTGAGGCCAAGAAAAAAGACACACTCAAATGTCAAGGACCCCCCACACACACACACACACACACAAAAGCCATTACAGAATGCAAATGTGACAGGATGCAAATGTTGCTGTGACAGCGTTTTTGGTTTCCAAAACAGCAACAAGACAAAGCCTTGCGAAAGCGACTTCATTAGATGACCTTGTATAAAAGTAGCAGCGGTGCAGCTACTGGCAGATGGTCAAATGTCTTTTCTCAACTTCTTAAAGACATTTTCTTGAATGCTTAAATAGGTACAAAATGTTGCTTTTGCTGACCTCTGCTGCTTCGTACTATGCTGCAGTGATGGAATGGTGTAAGGTAGGGTGTGGTGAGCACACTGTCATAAGTGTATAGTTAGCAAATACAACAATCTCCATATCACACCCAGCAACACCCTTCAAGCATACTGGGTGTATTCTGATATGCCAAATATTCGACGCTTCAATCAGTGAGACAATATTTTCCAACTTGGTTTTACCTGGTCAATGTCTTTCTCTTTTACATGAGATAAAATTAATGTGTTTGTGTGTTTGTGAGAGCTATATCTTATATATATATATATCTCACCAGGATTTTCTCTGCATTCAGTGAGAAGACCGACTCGCAGGGCGGGTTGCTTCCTTCCTCGCAGTCCGGATCTTCCAACTGTAAAATTGAGGACTCTGAAATGACCAACAAACAACCATTCAAAGCTTCAATCACTGGAAGCACGTCAACACATTCATTAATACAACCACCAAACATCTGAACCAAAGCCTCTCCATGCAAACGTTCAATAAAAACCAGTAACTATAACCTCCACAAAGGGAGGCTTTAATACAGGACAGTTCCATTAGCCTGCATTCAGCACCAAGCAATTATATATAAAGTGTTCACTACAAAGTGCTAAACAACTTGTTTTTGTTTTTCTAATGTTGCATTATGATTGTTTATGTCTGGCAAAGCAACACTGAATTCTAGTGTTTTTTGACTGGAGTCTGGTGATTAGCTGTTTGGACTAGCTAATATTTACAATGGAAAATGAGTGCAGACTGTTCTGTTTTCTTAAGAAAATAAATATACTACTAAACTCTCACTACCGTCTTTCTGGTTTTTAACCTCTACGAATGAAGCAGCGGGAGCCAGTGTCAGTGATCTCCTCCTGGCTTGTTTACAGTCGCTGTTAGCCCCCTGACGCTAGCGTTCAGACGGTTATGCTAGCCGGGCAGCAGGGTGACAGCTGTGCCGGGGAGGACGTGGCAAAGTAACGGCGAGAAGAGGGACTTTACCGCAGTCAGCCGCGTACTCCTCCCAGTCCGACAGCGAGCTGCAGCCCTGCCTGTGGAGCTCGTTGTTGAACAGGGTCAGTGTGGAGAAATACTCGGTGGAGAAGATGGACCGACACAGGCAGAGCAGCGACAGCGCTACCAAAATAACAGCCCGGCTAACAGGGGCCATGTTGCTCTACATGTGTGACGCCAGCGACCGGAAGCTGCTGCAGTTCGACCTGAGCCGAGCGAGAACGAGCCCGCTCCGCTCCGCCTAAAAAAATAAATTCCGTTATACATTTTACATTAAAACCTTACATTTATTATGAATACATATATTTTTGACCAATTAGCCACTGCTCATAAAATGATCCCATACTCAAATCTACAATTTTCCAATCTAAATTTACTATTCATAATACTAATCTAATAATTATAATAGAGAAGAAATACTAAGAAATTATTTTCGCCAAAACGAAATACCATGATTAAAAAAAGTGGGGAAAAAATCCTACTCTTCAAACAAAACAAAACTTCAATTTTGAAGGGGGAACTGTATGAAACGTCATCACTTCCGGTTGTACTGTCCCACATGCTAGCGGCTCGTTGTTGTTTAGTCCATTCAGGAAACGATGGACAAAGTTGTCTTTAGGTGTATTGAATGCAACGAGAAAGCGACGGAGCTGCACCGGGATTACAGTAACGGTATCCTGAAGTTAACGATATGTGTGCGTCAACCATTAACGTCTAAGATTTTGTGTATTTGTGTTTTAAAATGACCGCTAATAACGACACTGCTAGCAAGATGACATGTTTTGATCTCACTTAGCTAATTACTGAAGCTAAATGACCTGTTGCTAAACGTTGCTTTATATGAAGGTCAGAGGTTGATTGACGATGTGTCATGTTGTCATGGTGATGTGGCATCAGCTGGACCTGAGGTCCTGCTGCTTCAACATCACTTACATCAACCACATATACAGTTCTATAGGTTGTGTTTACCTGTGTGTGTCTCTATTAGGAGTCCTGCCAGAAGCCAGTGGACAAGTACATAGAATATGACCCTGTTATTATCCTGATCGATGGCATTCTGTGCAAGACCCAGGCTTTCAGACACATTTTATTCAACACAAGCTTGAGTGTAAGTAACAACTGATATTTCAACATGTGACCATATAATTATATGACACACGCTAATATCCAAGTGTATGTGGATAAAGTGTGTGTCTCAAATTATAGTGCTGAGCAATAATCAGAATAATACATGTGGAGTATTCTGATCACAGTTCTGCCATGGAGACATGTTTACATATGAAATGCAGTGTCATTTTTAATGATGTCAGCCAGTTGTAATCAGGTGGTGCTTCTTCTAACAAATCATGCAAACTTTCATAATCAATATTCAGCTTGACAACCCGGGTCTGTTTGCCACCTCTCTAGATCCACTGGAAGCTGTGTGTGTTCTGCCTGCTGTGTGAGGCTTATCTCAGGTGGTCTCAGCTCCCGGGCTCCGAGCAGAGCACTGACCCCGCTGACATCATCAGGTACACCAAGGAGTGGGAGTTTTACGGCATGTTTGGAATGGCTGCACTTGGTAAGTTCATATAACTGCATATAAATACATATAACTGTGGAATCTCAGCCATAACTTGGATTGCACTCATTATTTTTTATTCTACTGATTATTCATCATTCATCATTCTAACTTTTATTTATTTATATCAGAATATATATATGTGTGTTTGTGTGTGTATATATATATATGAAAAACAGACAGAGGCAACAATTCTGTCGTCATTTACCATTTGTTGTGCGATAACATCAGCCCGTGCTGTGTTCCTGCTCCTCCTGCAGAGCTGTCGGCGTTCTGCAGCAGTGTGCTGTGGTTCCTCTGGATGGTGGAGGGTTGGCTTTGTGGTGGGAAGCTGGAGCTCGGCCTGCTGGTCAGAGCCCTGCTCCTCTCCTGCTACGGGAAGGTCCTCCTCATCCCCGCTGTCATCTGGGAGCATGATTACTCTCCGCTCTGTCTGGGCCTCATCAAAATGTTTGTGCTCACTTCAAACTCACAGGCAATCAGAGGTAAGGAAACAAACCAGGCGAATATTACAAATATACAAAAAATACTGGACATATTCAGTATATCAAACACACATTTTCACATCTACCCAACCCTGGCCAAAGAAAAAAAAATTCAGAAAGATTAATGGTAAGTTATTTTTTCAGCAATGAAAACATAAATCAACTCAGTGTGAGCTCCAAACAATGTGATGCCGTCAAGTGATTTATGGTCCTTTGTGCTCATGAGGTTTTTCTCGACATCATATTAATAAAGAGCGACTGATGCCAAGTGCAGTGAAGGAGCAAATTCATCATTTCCACAGTTTCATCCTGTACTTGTTTTTCCTCCTGTGCACGCCAGTGTGTATTGGTAGTCCTTATAACCTTATCCTTTCCCCTCCATCTCCACCCTGCAGTGGTCCTGAACAGCAGCCGACGTCTGTCCCTGTTGGCAGTGTGTTTCGGCCTCCTGTCAGAGACCTGTGTGGCTCAGGCCTGTAAACAGCTTCCATGGAGCATCCAGGACACGTTGACATTTTGATGAACTTCTGCTCCGTCAGGCTGTGATAAAAGTCACTTGTGTCTCAGAGCTGGACGAGTGATTGTGGATGCGAACCTGAGCCAGGAGTTTTTATTGGTTTCCTGCTCATGGCTGGAAATAGAAGCAACAAGCACATGTGCAAAATAAACGTTGATACACAGGGTCAGTGAAGGAAACTGTTGACTTTTGTCACATTTACTGCTGTAACCCAGCCTGTTAGCCACAACAGCTGTCAGTAAACTTTACCAAACCTTCACCTACTGTTGCTGGAAAGTAGGTCACGTGTCTGTAGAAAGAATAAGGTTTAGTCAGTGAGACAAACAAGTGGCGACCAAGTGGCTGTGGAATGAGGGGAATTCATTCCCTTCACTTACCTAGCAGCAGCAGCAGAAAGGGGCAGCTGATGCTGACTCAGCTCCCAGCAGTCTTTGCGGGAGTCGTGGTGTTGTTCTGATCTGCAGCGAGGCTGGACACGTGGCCAGAGACTAAAGTTAGAACTCTTGTCTTGTTGTGTTTTATACAGAAACGTTTACAAGATTTATTTTAAATAAAAAACACTATAACAAATCAAAACTGGTCTTCTAAACATTGTTTTAATTAACACATTTCATACCTTAAAATATATATATTTTTTTCTACTTTCTTTTTTTTTTAACTGTGCAAAGCGATATTGGAATAATTAGTCATCGACCAGCATGTAACCTTTGGGAGGGGCATGTGCTCCTCTGACGACTTATGTAAAACAGACTCGCCGAGCGAGTTGCCACAATCGGCAGAAAACACACTACAGATAAATACTGCAGCGTGTGCAGTGCAGTCTGAGCTCGAACTCAAAGAGGATATAAAATGTTAGGATTTGTACTGTATCTGATTATTTCGTTTGTGCACGTGTGTGTGTGTGTGCGAGCTGTTTCAGCATATGGCTGCATGTCACAACAGGTCTGTGAATAGCTGAAGACACAGCACATGAATGTGGAATGTGTCCTCGCCCTGGGTGGATCTGTCGCAGTCTCTGTGGAAAGTTTTTCAATGCTAAAGTGGCATAAGAGAAAAAAAACACATCTGCATGTCTCTCTGCAAGAGCTTAACTGGTATTTTCATTGATCCACAGTTGGTTGAAACAATGTTTCAAACACAATGATCTACACAAGGCTGTAAATAACTGGTTCACAAAACTGCACACAGCAGTTAACTGTGTGTTACCAGTTTGACTCGTTTCATCCTCCCACTGAGAGAGTTTCCAAATGTGGAGTCAGGGGAGTATTGGTCAGTTTCTTCTGGCATGCAGCGGTTTAATCTGACTCGGACTAATCAGATTAGTGTAACAGCAGTTACTCAACAGCGTCATACCAAGTCCGTACCAGTCTGCAGGCCAAGGACTGGAGCTGAAGGACAACAGCAAGCTAAAGTCAATTTGCCCTGAGCTGCAGGCTACGACACTATACTATGCTATACTATACTGTGTGTGTGTGTGTATATCATGTTCACGATCCTTTGATGTAACAAGTTTATAGAAAAATCATCCACCAGCTTCCATGCACACACATGTTGTCTTGGTGGTCCAGCTCTGATGCAGTAATCTGTCCTCTGTGGGAGAGAGTGATGTGGAACCTTGGATTTACTCACTCAAGTCAAGATTATGTTAATCTGCTCTAATCTCCCATCAGGCGAGCAGCAGGAGAGACGACACACAAGCTGCCAATGATGCACACTGAAGAAACGCCTATAAAATAATCAACACAGAAAACGTCAGCACAGTTTTCATCAGCCGTTTCCACACAGAGGAACAGATTTAGCATATTTTACTACTCACCTCTTTGACTAATTGGACCAGCAGAGTCTAATTATTCCACAGCTGTTTGTCCTGGCTGAGAAAAAAACTAAACGAAAAGATAACATGCAGCACAGATAGATTTGGAACAAGTGGCATGACCCAGTTTCTTCAGTCTCTCAGGAAAGTTGGTGAGAATTTAAACAGAGTGAAAACACAAACGGTTTTATCATCAGATATTGATGATGCTGCATCAAAGCAGTCGCAACCTGCTGCAGGAATCATCATCATCACTTCAAGCAGAACGGCACCGGCACGGCAGCTGCTGGAGAACTGAATGCAGATGGGCGAATTTGAATGCAGGTCAGAGAGAGAGAGAGAGAGATGCATTCAGGAAGAAGAAAGAAGTAGGACGGCAGAGGGAGAAGAAGAGGAGCCATTTTAATCTGCGGGAGCCGTGTCTCCTGTTTCCATGGGGCTGTCTGAGACCAGTGGGATGAATATTCATGTTAGTCCCCCCCCGTCCAGATCACACAATATCTACATTCTGATCATTAATGGTTCCCAGAGGCTGAATCCACCTACAGGTCGACATTAATGCTGTGGAGTCTCTGCCATTGACATTCATGCTACGTTTACAGTAATATTTACATTTACGAAAAAGCAACAAAAAAAAATACAAACCTGAAAATTCCGGATTCACTTCATTAAACTTATATCTATATACGACAGTAACGGCATTCACACATTTGTCAATACACACAATACACCACAACCAACTTTAGCTATAGTGCTTTAATGAATGATTATGATATACGGTGTAAATGTGAAGTCAGACAACATGAAGACGATTCTCATTAAGTCACCCATGATTGTTTCAGACCAGTTCAACTGTTAACCTGTCTCTGTACAATAATGTTTGTGGTTGTATTGCATAAAGCCAGAGGTGGGACGTCACATCAGAAACATCTGGTCATGTGAATGGAACAAAACAAACAAACAAAATAAAAACAACACAACAGAACAACAAGAAAAAAACCTCACCTCAGATCCGTGTTTAGGTTTTTAGACAATTTGTTTTTTGTGCAGACATTTTTCCACAGGTTTACCCTGAGAAGGCATCACCACATTACACATTCCATTAAAAACATGAAGGGGGTGGGGGTGGGGGTGCGTTAGAAAATACACACACCACGCAGCTGCTGATGGTGCCACACTGGGTTCAGTTTGCTGGTGTTACATTAAGCACCTTTCTCTTGTGCTGGGTTTAGTGATAGCATGTGTCTGCATGTGTCATAACAACACAACATAAAACAACACCGCCACACACACACACACACACACAAACAAACAAGTGCAGTACCGCAGTTAATTAAACACTCGACGTGTAAAAGACTGATTTTAAGGCCGTTGCGAGATTTGAATGTTAAAGCAGCAACGTGCTGAAGATAAACGCTGATTCAGGAAACCGATGCCATCAACACAGAGAAGTGCTCATTGTCGTCTGATTCATAACGTTTGGTTTTAGAGGCTGAAAAAAAAACTGGCTCACTACATGTGGCAGCCTTTAAAACCACACGCACGTCAAGACAAATGATCAACAGTTATTATTACATGTTTGTCTTCATCCTGAAGAGCTACAGGGTCTGGGATCTGCAGGTTTGTAAAGGCACTAAATGTACTAACATCCAATAAAAGACCTTAATCAAGATCCTTTTTTTTAACGGTTTTGAACAATATCTGTTAAATAGTTTGCTCAGACATTCAATCAAACGGATCAGATAATGAAATCATTGTTTCAGAATTTTCAGATTTCAAAGTGACATTCAACATTTTGTTTTACTTACATTTCCACATTGTTGTTTTCTTAAACTTTGTTTTTGTCGGTTTTGGTTTGGTTTGGTTTGGTTGTCACACCTGTTTCATTCATCAGCTGTAAATGACGTAACGACATGATCAAAGACATTAGATGTAAAGTACAGCCACTAAACCAAATGCTGCATCTTCTTTGGTTTGTGTTGCATAATGGCGTCATGTGATCTGAACATGACGCCATGCACCTACTGGATGATACATGGTGGCTACTGACGGTATTTTACCTGTGATGTTCTGTGCTACATAAGCACTGACACTCGTTGTTACAATCTGACACTGTTAAGTCCACAGCAACGTCTGACTCAGCCGGAACTGAGCCCCCAGGAGACTGGACTACAGACTACAGGACGTAATAAAAGTACCCTGTATTCAGCTGGTGTCAGTTTCCAGGTTCAGAGGGACGGCTACAGAGACCTGACAGGTACTGACTTCTCATTAACATCACTGGCCAATGAGAAAGTGTTATTTACGTCAGATTATAGCCAATCACAGATTTGCAACATTAATACTGTATAATGATATATGAAGAAGTTCTGCAGAAAAACCTTGTAGTACAACAAAAGCAGTTTTGTTGTCATTTCTATGATATTTCATTCAGCAAAGATGTTTTAGTTTAACTTGTTTTAGTGAATCTGTCTTTTTTTTTTTTTTGGCGAAGTCGCCTCATATCCAGATCTCAGCGATTAACTTGGTAACTACAATTTTAGTACTGATATAAATATTGGCCATTAACTATGAAAAACAAAAGATGCAACTGTGATGAAGAAGAATTCGTTAATTCGGGACGTCACAGTCACAGTCGTTAAATGTTTAAGTGTTTGAGCAGGATGATTCACTGAGCTTCCACTTCTGTTGGCCGCAAGTTTAAACCTGTTTCCAGCATTTTGTTTTTCGCATTTCACATTTTTAGAGCAAATATCTGCTTCTTCTCAAAGGCAAAGACAGTGTGGACCTCCGCCCTGCACATAAACAGCACTCTGCTTCACCTCTTTCTCCACAGACTTTTTTTTTCTTATAATTCCACCTTGTCGATCAGCTCCTTGCACCAAAGACCGTTTCAGCTCAGAAATCCAATCCTCTTTGTTCACTTCCAAAACCCCAACTTTCCCAACCTGCAAATGCTGCAGCGCAAAACCTCCACACAGAGTAAAAAAAAGAAAAGCAAATACGCTGCTCTTTATATTATATAATAAATAATAAAACTTTGTTCATATATCTTGAGTGTGTGTAGAAAACGGTTTGCCAAAAAGGGTGACTGGCTAGCAAAACCACTTGATGCAGAAGCAGCAGCAGCAGCAGCAGCAGCGGAGCTGATTACAAAAAGACGTATATCGAGTATATTGCCAAAGTCTGAGTAGATGTTTGAGTCTTTGAAGAAGATTCATCTCAACTCCTGAGTGTGTCAGAGGGTTTTAAGGAGCCGCTCGGCAGGACAGCTGCACAGTCTGATGAAGCTCCTGGTCACGCCGCGAAAAAAACAAACAAACTGCAGCACACGCGGGCGTGTGTTTCACTCGGCGAGGAGCAGGAGCTTTACGTTTACAGTCTCATCCCCCTCTCGAAGGCCAGACGGCTTTCAGATCCAGCTCCATCTTCACTCGCCCAGTTCTCCTCATCACGTCTTCTGTCCATCTGCAGAGGAACGCTGAGAACGAGGCCTCAGATGGTGACGTGAAATGAGTCCCAGCTGTCGCCTTTGCCGCTGCTGCTCCCGTTCTTGGCAGCTGCCACCGATGCTGTCCCGTCTCCGACGTCCCCGTCCGGGTGCTCGCCGGTGGGTGTGGCGCCAGGCTCCGGGTAGTACTCGTCGTCCTCGTCGAAGTAGCCGTTCTCCATCATGCTGAGGCTGGAGGCGGCGCTCAGGTCCTGGCAGCTGCCCTTGTACTCCTGGATGGACTCGTGGAGGGACCACAGCTGGCACAGCAGGGACATGTCCTGCTGACGCAAACCCACCTGTGGACGCATTTCACTCATTTCAAACATTCTGACTTGACATTATTTTCCTTTAGCTGCTCACTGTCTTCCACACAGATCAGTGAGGGCAGGTCAGAGTCAGCTAACAGCTGAGGCTCTTATCAAACCACGTGGGCTCTAAACTCCTGCTGATGCATGAACGGCATGGAGCTGTGAGCGGCTGCAGGGAGAGGTCAACACATGACAACAGGATGTGACAGGCAGACATGGAAAACTGGGAAGAGGGGTTAGAGGTGACCTCATAACAACAACAATAATAATAATGTATAATAATAATCAAACATCCAAACAAAAAACTAAACCTGGAAGTAAAAGGTATTAAACTAAGCTTACGAGCCAGATGGCTTAATCTGCCTCATCCAGTGCAATGATGGTCTTCACGCCAGACTCCATTTGTAAAAGTCACATTTTATCCGCAGGCTGTGTTTGCACATGACTTTGACTCTGGTTGTCGTATAAAACTAATACAGACTAACACGGTTTTTCTTTTATCATAACATAAATAAACAAACGATATGTTTAACAGAACTAAACACAATGTACCAAAAAACACCCTCCACACTTCTGTGCATGCTCGGTTTTAACATAGTTAACAGGGACTCTACGTGGACTGGTGCGAAGCGCAGCATCCAGGTATAAAATCGCTCTAATAGTCAATAAAATATGGTGCACGTTAAACAATAAGCATGCCGAATTAGCCAGGTGAATCTAACGGTGAGTAAAAACATGTAAACTGTGCATAAAGTGGCGGATTCGTTCACCAAACAGTCAAGCGAGCGTGAAATCTCTGAGTTTCCTCGGGGACTCTGGCTGAGCGTGAACGCGCACAGCAAACAGAAAAACAGAACCCTGGCCATTTTACCGACAAACGGAACAAAGCGCGGCGGAAACGTTACCATCTCCTTCCGCAGCAGCGCCAGGGCAGCGTCCAGGTTGGCGGGCTTGTTGGCCAGCAGGTTGTCGGCGTTGTTCCGGCCCCGGCTCAGGTCGTCCTGGATCATGGTCTTCTTCACGTACATCCGCTCCATGTCCCTCCACGAGCCGCCGCTCGAGTTCAGCAAGCCGCTCAGGCTCTTCGGCAGCGGGGGGAGACCCTCGATACAGGCCATGCCCCCCACCGAACCGTTCGCCGACTTCCCGTTCATCGCCCCGGCTCCTAGTTAATTAACTAAACTTCGGTTTTCTTTAACCCCCCGCGTGTGGCGACTGTTTACACCGCGAAGCAACAACCGTCTCCGGCTCTAAACAAGCCGAGCGACCGCCTGCTTCTTCTCTAACACTAACACCGGAAACATGCCGTGACGTTTCCGGCGGCACTACCAAAATAAAAGCATTTTAAAAATATTTTGTACTCTTCTTTTTGTTACTTTACTTATTTGAATTATTGGAATGAGAATCATTTTTTGCTTAATTGATTGTTTTTTCCCCACGCATACATTTAATAAAACAAGATATTAAGTCAAATTAACCATAAGAGGGAAATCATGTAATTTGGGTAATAAATAAAGTAAAACATTGATGTTTTTCTAAAACATATTATTGAGAATCCACATTTTTTTACCTGCCATGATTAGGATGTATTATTTCTTTAAACTACAGTGTGCAGGTTCATTAGGAGATGTCTTGGATGAATTTAGCCTGTTGTTGGGTTAGAAAGGGGGCGATTGTATGGAGTGATGGGAGGGAAGATGTTTTATGCACTTTAACGAAAACAAATTAACACAGTTTTACAATATTCAGACTTCACTTGCACTGCCCTGTACGGAGGTACGGGTTTGACCGATCCTTTATTTTGAAGCTTGACTTCTGGCCTTGCTGTGAGTTATTACTGTGCATTGACACATTTGGACTGTGGACCGAGCAGTAAAGTCCACTTCCTGTCCTTTTAACACTGTGGCTGCTGGGCGTCTTCCTGCCAACACACAGACACTGGACACATTGTTTATTTATTTTTCTCCCTTATGTTTAACTCACATTTTTCACCAGTCGTGTTTGTGAGGGATAAATGTCACGTGGTGTTTAGGTTGGGAAAAAAAGTCAATACAACTATTGTTCAAACAAGGTTCATCCTGTTTCATTTATTTACCCACAATAAAACAAACTGATAGATTTTATCCACAGGGGGTAGACAGAGGGTTTGAATTCACAATACGTGTGTGTGTGTGTGTGTGTCTGTGAAACAGTAGTTGAAGTATAAAGGACAGATGGTGGCCTTCACTTCCCACCCCCCAGTCAGTAGCCCCAACACAACAATAACACAACAATAACCTTAAAACCAACACACAAAAGCATCACACACACTCAGAGGAAAGCGTGTGTCGTACACACTGTGTGTGTGTGTGTGTAAGTGAGCTAGGGGTTTCAAAATAGCATACAAAGGTGCAGGAAACAAAACAATAGTACACTTAACACAAAGTACTGTGCTGTTATAGGGTTACTGTACTTGGAAGTAGCAAACAACATCATTTTCCAGTATGTATTGTATAGTTTGTGTTATCATCTATACACCATTGCTATTTGAAAGCGCTGCCATGTTGTGTCTTTGTTGTGTAATTCAAACACACATCCTTTGATATTTCAAATCAAAGCATCAAAGCATAATTGAAATCATCAATGATTCCTATAGTTAAGGATCCATGTGTAAAATCACTATAATATTCAATAAAAATATGGTGCATGTTAAACAGCAGGTGTGCTGAATTGGCCAGATAAATCTAACCATTTGTAAAAACATTTAAGATCTGCACAAAGTGGCAAATTAGTTTATTAACCAGTCAAGCAAACATGAAATAAAAATGATTTCCTCCTACATTCGCTCCATGTCAATCTGAAATTTAAAACATCAACCCTGATAATTATCATTGCCAGAGTTACAGTACTTATTATAAAAAACAGTTGGAGAGACTGTGCATTAATTTCAAAATAAAACCTCTTAACTGACTGTTAATTGTTTTGGATTAATGGTCAACTAACCAAGTAATGTCTGTGTGTTTCAACACAGAACATCATCGCACTGAACTTGGAGCTTGTCTGGGACGTGACATCTGTCAAGGTGAGACAATGGGTCTGAGGGGAAGGAGGGAGGCTGCGTGTATGTGTGCGTTAGGGGGAGGTCAGCTTCCTATAGTGCATCAGTATACAGCAGGTCAGGAAAGAGGAGTGGCTGGTGGAAACAGCTGCTCTGTGGGACCATGGAGGGAGAAGAGGATGACAGCTTCCTCCTTGAGTCAAACAGGAAGGAACCAGGATCAGTGCTGAGTTATGGTAACATCCAGCTTCCATATCATCCGTACTGTAAAGTAAAGTCATATCAACATATATGCATTAAATAAATATAAATATGTATGTAACATATTTGTTACATGTACATCTCATCAGCTCAAGCAGCAGACATAATCCAGCTTTTCAGATCCCTGATCCATTTATCACTTGATAGGCTGATGCATGTGCAGCCAGATGGTGATTAAAGATGCGAGTGGCGGCGGCGGCGGCGGCAGCAGACTGTGACTGTGACTGAAAAGGGATGGTTGTATTCTGATATGCTTCGTCATGGCCCCTGGCCTTGCTCCACTCTGCCCTACAGGGAGAGGAGGCCGCGGTCCTGATCAGCAGCTGCCCACACGCTGTTTGACCCCTGACCTCCCCCTCCTCTGTTCCTCCCACTGTCTGTCTGCCTTCCTCTTCTGCTCCCCCCTCAGCAGGAACCGTTTACGATTTGCATGGTGAGCTTACATTTTTGATGCTCTCAAGTGTCTGTGTTAAGAAATCCACTGGTTCCAGATGCTGAAGTATCCAGTTTTTCTAATTCATCATGACAATCATTTGTTAAATTCCAACTCTAAGCATCCAATAATCAGGTAAACTGAGGGTTTAAAACATATTTATTCATTAACATATTCAAAAATGTCCTTTTAAAACAAACACATAAAAGATCATACAGTATATAGACTGTATATAAAATCAAATATTTCTATAGTAAAAAGGTAAAAGTCAAAAAGGCATCTTTGGGTTTTCTGCAGTGAACTAACCGATGGAGAATATTTGTAATGTATGTGAAGATGATAGGAAATAAAACAGCTGGTGGGTGTGAAATCTGATTCCCACAGATCAGCAGGGGTCAGTCGGTGCCCCCTGCTGTCTAAAGAGCAGCAGATGCAGCTCTGAGGTGGACGACATGACATTCAGTCAAACCTTCCACCCAGAGAGGAGACAAAAATAACCTGTCTGCTCCAGTGACACAGCAGCTTCTGAGTCTGTTTGCACATCATACTGATCAGATTGGAAATACCCCTCAATTATCATTGATTTAGTTCAGTACAATGTAAAGAACCCCACATCACTTTGATCCAGCATGATAAAAATGTTTTTGTTTTTTTTTTAAATACTGGATTTGTTCAGTTTCACAGGCACAGGCTGCCAGACAGGAACTCATAACTCAAAACAGAAACAATTATTATCACTACAGCTAAAGTCAATGTCAATCTGCTTCAGGAGAGGCAGGAATCAAGGTGCTGGTTGATTCTTGACTCCTGCACCTTTGCTTGGCACACGGGACAGCTCACCATGACCACTGAGGATGAGGCGCTAACGCTGAGAGAAGCTGTGGAGGTGGATGAGGAGGAGGTGGTGGCGGCGGTGGAAGCAGCAGTAACACAGCTCTCCCTCGATCCCGCTGAATCGCTACCTAATGTTTTCTGGAAATAGTCAAAGATGCTGGCAGAGCTGCTGCGCTCGTCCCACGACCTCTTCTTCGAGGTCGGAACCCCACCGGCAGCTCCTCCTGTACCATCGCTGTTTGAATGATTGAAATATTTTGACAGTACTGGATTAACGGGGCTGCCTTTGTTTGGGACGACAGTCTGGTGCCCGGCGTGGCTGGATTTACTGGGACCAGACTGAGATGTTGAACTCTGTTGTTTAGGAAACAGAGAGGAGGATGAGGTAGCGCTTGCGTTCGCCTTGGGCGATGTCTGTGAATATCTTTCAGTCTCTGTATTTTGGGAAGACGAGCCTGTTGATTTCCTGACACTTGTGCTGCTGAAAAGGTCGTCAATGGACCTCTGCTTTATTTTCTCTGCTCCTTGGCTACTTCTGCTCCTGTGAGGTTTAGGGATTCGAACCGGAGACCCGTTGATGTTGACAAATACCCTCGTATTGCTGACAGACCTCTTCATGGGCGACTTCTGCCCCGTGCAGCCTGCAGGTCTGATGGAGACTCCTGTCTTATCCACGCCGGCGTGAACAGGAGAGGTGGGAGTTTTGGGCGGGGCTGAAGGGGGGAGGAGTTTGTTGGGAGGGGAGACTGGGCTGAGTAAAGGCACAGCTGGTTTGTTGGATGGGGAGGAAGACGTGGAGGACTGTGACTTCCCTCCGAGTAGGAAGCCTCTCCCACTAAATGGTATGACATTCCTGATATCCTGAGACCCGGAACCTGGTGGAAGAAAGCAACAAAAGTTTTGTAAAAAAATACACATTTATTACAGCTGTATACACAGAGGAGGTCCAGGAGTATTACCTGTACTTGTGCTTGCAGGTTTGCCATTTCCCAAGGCCTCTTTACTCGAGCTCTTCCCATCCTTCCGACCGTCCTTCTTGCCTTTCTTGCCGTATCCTTCAGGCTCCTTGATCTTGGTGTAAGTCCCACCACATGTCCTCTGGTGGTCTGCCCACCAGGGGTCCAACGAAGACGGAGCCCGGTTCATGGCCCTCTTCACATAGCCATAGTAAGGCTTGCGGTTCTGGCAGGGCCCGTTGCATCGCCACCAGTGCTGTCGGTAGACATCGACCTCATCGTGGAAGCTGTGGTAGATCTGATGACAGCACAGGGAACAGACGTTTCAGATTTCAGATTATTTTACTATAAAGGAAAAGCGATTGGCTGAAGGTGTCAAATAAAAGATGTGCAGACAGTTATTTTGGTGCCGGTGGCCTTGTTGATGCGGTTCATATGTTTGCAGAACTCGGGTCCGTGGCCATCCCTGTCCCGGTTGTTCTGCGTCACAAACAGGAGGGCGTGAATCATTTCATGGAGCAGAGTCTGAAGGAACAAGAAAATAAAACCACATTTCAGCGTCACAATAGAAATAGAAAGGAATCTAATGGGAGAAATATCAACCACAGTGGAACTGGTGACCCCGCTCACCTCCACCAGATCTTTCCGAGGTCTCAGCTTCAGCAGCGGCTCACTGAGTCTGATTGAACACAGTCCACCTCGGCCCTCATAGGAACACACACCAGCACAGCTACAACACCAGACAAGAGACTCACACACTGTACACACAGTCATCTCATGTATCCCACAAATCAGCTGCAGTAGTTTGTTAAAAAAAATAAATGCTGATAAACCAAACCCCATTCAAAAAACAGGCTATTTTAGTGCACGTCGGTGTTTGACTCATTTTAGCTAAATGCTAATGTAAACACAAGAGAGAGCAGACTCACAGCGTCATTCTGGGGCTCCACTTCACCTCCACACCGCTGAGTTTCCCCCAGAAGAACATGTCATTGAACTCCAGAAACATGGCTCTGACATCGGGGTTGGGGTCCAGCGTCTCCCAGGACTGGTCCACGATGGACAGCGGCCTCTCGGGCAGGGCAGTCGGCTTCCAGTAGGGAACAACATCGCTGCCACCTCCAGCGGACACCTCGACCTTCCGCTTCTTGCTGCTGTGGCCGAACTCGCTCTCCTCGAACCGGTTCGATGCAAATCCCGACGACTGGTACTCACTATCAAACTGCTCCTGTAGCCGAATGGCTAACAGAAAATCCTCATCCATGACAACAGAGAGGTGGAAACAAACGCCTGCGAGTGGAAACCAGGGTCGGGAACCGTAGGTAGTTTATGTTAAAATAACTTTCTACTAAAATATTTTACTGTAATGTCATGATTTCAGCGAAAAATCCGCCATATTTCAAATCGGACTGAAGATGTTTGCTAGCAGTTGCCAACACTTCCTCTGTCAGTTTGATCGAAATACGTCTCATTTCCGCTAGGGCTTTCAAAATAAAACATACGAAACGTGCAGGAAATAAAACAATAGTACACTTAACACAAAGTACTGTGTTTTTTTACAAGTTATATGGTTATTGAACTTTGATGTAGTGTACTACTTCATTCTCCAGTATATACACCATTGCTTTTTAAAACGCTGCCATGTTGTGCCTTTGTTGTGAAAATTTGAACATTGCTTATCCTTTGACGTTTCATTGAAAACAATGAATGCTGGGTTGTGTAGTCTCGCCTCCATTTTATATCGTGGGTCAGAGCAAAATTCTTCCGGAGTTTTTCCATTGCGCTTTATTTATTGGAATTAATTGAAATCCACTCCGATTCTTACATGTATATTTAATGTTAAGTGTTACAATCCAATCTCGATCTCGGTTTGTATAATTAAGAATGACTAACATTACGTTAAAAAAATGTTTTGTAGCGATTTGTTGACCATCTTTTTTTTTTTTAACCCCGTTACGTTTCAGGGAGTCAACCCCTAAACGACTTCCTGTTTGGGTTGTGAGCGGGTCCAAACAGAAGACCAGCACCAATTTGATCGCTTTTGTCGAGCTAAATAAAGACGCGCGCGACACAAGATGTCGGAAACGGGAAACCGGCTCCGGAAGCTTCTCGAATCGCCCAATTTCGACCCGCAGAACTACGTGAAGCAGCTGTCACAGCAGTCTGATGGCGACAGAGATCTGCAGGAGCATCGGCAGAAAATCCAGAACCTGGCGGACGAGACGGCCCAGAACCTGAAGAAGAACGTCTATAAGAACTACAGACAGTTCATCGAGACGGCCAAGGAGATCTCCTACCTGGAGAGCGAGATGTACCAGCTGAGCCACATCCTGACCGAGCAGAAGAGCATCATGGAGAGCATCACCCAGGCCCTGCTGTCCACAGACAAGGACGAGACCTCCAAGGAGATGCAGGCTGCCTTCCCCAAAGAGACCGAGGAGCTGAAGCAGAGGACGCTCACCTCGCTGCTGGAGAAGGTGGAGGGGGGGAAGACCATCATGGACACGCCGGGAAGGCATCTGGTCTACAATGGTGACCTCTCCGAGTTCGATGTGGACAACATGACTCACATGCAGAGGGTGCACGCCTTCCTCATGAACGACTGCCTCTTGATCGCAACCTCGCTGCCAAACCGCAGAGGAACGGTCAAGTACAAGTTTGACGCGCTGTACAACCTGGAGAGCTTCGCTGTGGTGAACGTGAAGGACAACTCTCCCATGAAGGATATGTTCAAGATCCTGATGTTCCCCGACAGCCGCATCTTCCAGGCGGAGAACAGCAAAATCAAGAAGGAGTGGCTGGAGATCCTGGACGAGACCAAGAAGAGCAAGGTCACCAAGGACAGGCACAAGAAGAAGGAGGAGGAGGCCCCGACGTCCCCTGTGAGAGCTGAGGTGTCCACCAATCCCTTTGACGAGGACGAGGACGGGCGAGCTGACGCTGAAGAAAGCGTGGACCTCGGCCTCGAGTGGATCCTGGAGCTGCCGGAGGACCTGGACGTCTGCATTGCCCAGAGAGACTTCGAGGGCGCCGTGGACCTGCTGGACAAGCTCAATGAGTATCTCAAAGATCAGCCGGTCACGCAGAAGGTCAAAGAGCTTAGGTCGACGGTGGACGAACGCGTGCGGCAGCTGACGGAGGTCCTGGTGTTCGAGTTGTCTCCAGACCGCTCACTTCGTGGAGGACCCAGAGCCACCAGGCGAGCTGTGTCTCAGCTGATCAGACTAGGTTACTTGTTGTTGTTGTTGTTGTTGTTGTTGTTTTTTCACACTGGCACCATGACAGTATTTACTCTCTCCCTTCCTCACCTCAACTATTTACACTACTTACTATTTACACTAGTTTTGCATGTAGTAGCTAAAATACTTGGAAGAGGCAGACAAATGAGATATAATATATAATAATAATAATAATAATATAGTATATAGGATAATAATATGTAATACTGTGTACTACTGTTTCCTGTGCTGCAGGTCAGTCCACGAAGGCCTGCGAGCTGTTTCTGAACAATCGCGCCGCTGCCGTCCAGACCGCCATACGCCAGCTCCGCATCGAAGGAGCCACGCTGCTCTACATCCACAAACTCTGCAACATCTTCTTCACCGGCCTGCTGGAGACGGCCAAGGAGTTTGAAATGGACTTTGCTGGAAACACGGGCTGCTACTCTGCCTTCGTGGTGTGGTCGAAGTCGGCCATGCGGATGTTTGTGGACGCCTTCAGCAAACAGGCAGGAAGAGATGTCGAAGCAGAATGTCTTCATATAGCGTTGTCGTGTCCTGAGAGTTGGACTGTTTTTGTCTTTGCCAGGTGTTCGACAGTAAGGAGAGCCTGTCCACGGCGGCGGAGTGCGTCAAGGTGGCCAAAGAACACTGCCACCAGCTGACTGAGATCGGCCTGGACCTGACCTTCACCCTGCAGTCCCTCCTGGTCACAGACATCAAGGCGGACCTGCAGAGCTACAAGGACATCATCATCGAAGCCACCAAGCATAGAAACTCTGAGGAGATGTGGAGGAGGATGAACCTCATGACCCCTGAGGCTCTGGCTAAACTCAAGGTGCATTTGGCTTCTGTGTTGTTTCTCTCGTTTCATCTGTTGGTTCTCGTTAGCTTCCAGCCAATCACTTTTCAGGACTGTGATTCTGTTAACCGTGAATGATGAAGCTGTCCAGAACCACTGTCGTGTTTCATCTATTGAAATATAAACATGGTTGTATTTATCTGTGCAGGACGAGATGCGCAGCTGTGGTATGGGCAATTTCGAACAGTACACAGGCGACGACTGCTGGGTGAACCTGAGCTACACAGTCGTGGCCTTCACAAAGCAGATGATGAGCTTCTTGGAGGAAGGTCTAAAACTCTATTTCCCCGAGCTGCACATGGTGCTGCTGGAGAGCCTGAGGGAGATCATCCTGGTGGCCGTTCAGCATGTGGACTACAGCCTCCGCTGTGAGCAGGACCCCGAGAAGAAAGCCTTCATTGTGCAGAACGCCACGTTCCTCCATGACACGGTGCTGCCCGTGGTGGAGCGCAGGTTCGAGGAGGGCGTGGGGAAGCCAGCCAAGCAGCTGCAGGACCTGAGGAAAAGCACCAGACCTGTTCGCATCAACCCAGAGAGCACCACATCTGTGGTCTGAGACTGATGCTAACTCCTTTAGGACATTAAAATAAAACAGTACACACGTCACTGTCACTGAATGTCAGCTGGATATTATTTGTTGTTTTGAGACTGCGGAACAGGAAGTGACAGATGTGTATTGTATATCATGGAGAACAAGGGTTTGTGCAAAAAGCAACTGACTTTGTACTGACTCATAAAAATACACATTGACGTCATCTAAGAAAAGCCAATGTTCTTGCATTCTTAAAAATCTGAAATTGTTACCTTGTGAGGTCCTCCATCTTTGATTTTCAAGCTTCTGGATCATTGTCAGGCTCTAAATAACATTTTTAGCATATAAGGACTGTTTCAAAAGGGATGACTGAAAAGAAGACGCACTGGTAAATGTTCACTGTTATACTGTAATCGTCAAAGTTGATGATTTTGTTTTTGACAGTAACACATTAAAAATATAATAAATGTAATTAAGACCACCGTCCACAAATGCTGTCTTGCCTTTCTCTCAGGTAGCTCCTTCAGCTGACCAATAACAGGATCCTGCAACAAGGTCATTGTTATTGTTAGTAATGTTTAGCATCAGTGTTTTTCTCTTCACCGTCAAGTCTGCCATTGTTATTTGTTGTACTTCATGAAAACGCACGCCTGCAGATGATTTAATAAATCAAACCTTCAGATCGGAACTGACAGTGCAGATATTTTTAGGCCCGTGTTTACGATTCAACACGTGATTGTTCCCTCTGCTTCACAGCTCATCTCATTATAATCAGCGATGTGATCCAGGCTCGTGGAAAGCCTCAGATAAAGTTATCAGATTATCCTCAGGGAGGGGGATGGGTGGTGGGGTGAGAGTTACTCGAGATGAACTCAGTCGGTCTACAGCAAAATAAAAATGGAAAATAAACATTAGACAGTAGTTTTATACATTTTCTCCAGAAGAAAAACAATAAGATGATCGTTTCAAGCCAAATCTTCCTTCACATATTTTTACAGTGTATATTTGTTGTTGGGACATGACTCATAAACCAGTCAGCGATTAATACTTACTATTAATACTACTATAACTGTTTACTCTGTGGTAATTGAATACTTTTACACATATGTAGATTTATTCACTGTGATGTAAATAAGGTAAACATTCCATTCTCTAAGTTTGTGTTGGTATTTGGTTTGTCTTTTGGACAGCTGACTGCATTTGTGACATAAAAGGGGGGAAGTGCAAAAAACGAAGCCTAAAATAACTCTGACTCTGACTCTGACTCTGACTCTGACTGTGATCTGAAGAGAATAGCACTGCTGGGTCTGTGGAGTTTCCTTTTTTTCTCCACACGCCGTCAAAGTGACAGCGGAACAGGAGCTTTCATGTCTCACATTGATGTTATTGAATGTTTCATGAGAAGATGTGCTCACAATGTTCTAACGAGATGATGACTCTGAGATTGCAGTTCCACAACGCTACTGATGGAGATAGTTTGCATATTTGTGGGCAGAGGACATTTTCACTCCGCTCAACAGATCTAAATTACAGGTAATGTGAGGTTAAAGGGCCTAATAGATGGAAAACATGAACTCTGCTCCCTGAGGGACCTGACTCACAGCTGCTGTCTGATCAATTAAGCCAATTATAACAAACACAGAGGTCAAACGTCAAACAACACAAAGGTTACTGGATCGAACCAGATCCTCCCATATCAGATCTGATCACAAAGTCTGAATATCAAACTACACACAAATAAAGGCCTCCCTGTAATTCTGTAATCCGTTTGTGGGTTATTAATTAAAACTGTGTTATCGATCAACACATTGAAAAGATGAAAGTGAATCAATTCAATCTAAGTGATTTAACAACCACAGCTGATGAGAAACTGGAAGATCTGCAACGTCCCAGTCTTTAAATTCAATCAGCACTTAATACCATGCACCGCGCAGGCTCCGCCCCTCGCGAGCGGCGCACGCGCACAGCCTGTCGGGGAGCTGTCCGCGTCAGGAGGTGCTGAAGCGGCTGCTGGCTCCGCTGCAGCGGCAGAGGAAGAGCCATGGAGGAAGAGCTGAAATGCCCGGTGTGCGGCGCTCTCTTCAGGGACCCGCTGCTGCTGCCCTGCTCCCACAACGTGTGCCTGGCCTGCGCCCGCAACATCACGGTGCAGACGCCGGAGGGGGAGAGCACCCCGGGGCAGAGCCGCGCGTCGGGCAGCTCGGACTACGACTACCTGGACATGGACAAGATGAGCCTGTACAGCGAGACGGACAGCGGCTACGGCTCCTACACCCCCTGCCAGCTCAAGTCCCCCAACGGGGTCCGGGTGTTTCCGCCGGCCGTCGCTCCCCGACACTGCTCCCTCACCTGCCCGCTGTGCCACCGCAGCGTGTCGCTGGACGAGCGGGGGCTGCGGGGCTTCCCCCGGAACCGGCTGCTGGAGGCCATCGTGGCCCGGTACCAGCAGAGCCGCCGCGCCGCCTCCTCCTCCTCCTCCTCCTCAGCCGCCTCCTCCGCGGCGGTCAAGTGTCAGCTGTGCGACCGCAACCCGGTGGACGCGGCGGTGATGTGCGAGCAGTGCGACGTCTTCTACTGCACCGCCTGCCAGCAGCGGTGCCACCCGTCCCGCGGCCCGCTCGCCAAGCACCGCCTGGTGCCGCCGCCGAGCCCCGCGGCGGGCGGCGGTGCTGGTGCCGGTGCCGGTGCGGGGGGAGGCGGTGGGCAGCTGCCGCCCGCCACCGCGCGGAAACCGGCGACGTGCGTGGATCACGAGGCGGAGAACTTCAGCGTGTACTGCTGCAGCTGCAGGGCCCCGCTGTGCGTCCGCTGCGTGGAGGAAGGAAAACACGCCAAGCATGACGTCAGACCTCTGGCTGTGATGTGGAAACAACACAAGGTGAGAAGAGCCTTAATTAAAAGATCAATTAACTGCTGCTGACTCCTAATCATCCTAATCAGCTGACAACCCCCCCCCACACACACACACACATACACACAAACACACAGACCACCATGTCCACCCTCCCACCCTGTGTGTGTGTGTGTGTGTGTGTGTGTGTGTGTGTTGCCTGATGTGGTTCTCATGTTAAAATGCTTGTTTTTGTGTTGAGCTATCGCCCTCAGTGCTTTTCAACCAAATCCTCTGTGTGTGTCCTCCTGTGCTCTGGTGACTGTACACTGACTGTCAGGGCTGGTTGTGGTTTAAGGGGAAGTGGGGGTGGTGGTGGGGGTGGACGCTGAGGTGCGAGGTCAAGCCATGAATCACAGAACAGGATGAAAACACCATGGACACTGAGTTTAGTGCATGTGGGGCAAATCATAAATAAAAAAAAAACATGTGTGATTAATCATAATTTACACATAATAAGATAATTACTGTTGGCATACAAACAGTTGTGTGTGTCTGTGTGTGTATGTGTGAGTACAATATGAGTCATCACGTGAGTGGGTCACACAGCCTCGTCTGGATATGTCACAAATCTGGAAATACTGTCATTTTCCTCCGCGTTAATTTCATGGGGGTCGTAAATTTTCCCATCAAGATTTTATGTGCGATCTGAATAATTCACAGTTAAAGATTTACACTACACGTCAGTGCAATGAGTTCTGTCACGTCAGCACTTAAATGCTGCTCTTATGCAGATTCAGTGATTCAGGAATAATACATACCTCATATATACAGTACATATACACAGTAATGTAAACACCATAAATCCATTTGGCTGTCAGAGACTCTGAATGTAAGGCTTCTCCTTCAAACGGGCTATTTAACCATATACAAACATATACACTTACTGGATATGTTTGTATGTTTTCTGCTTTTTTTTTTGTGATAACAAACATGTGAATTTTTGTGCGACTGGAAACCTCCAGTCATCCTGTTCATCATTCATCCACCTCACATCTCAGCCTCTCCCTCCTCCAGCTCGCCATTCACCTTCTGCGTACCCCCCCACCCTGTCCCATAAATGGACTGTGAAAATCCCATCAGAGCGCAGGAGTGTGAGAGCGATGATAAGTAATGAGCAAGTGTATGAATAAGAGATGGCCGCCACTTAGTTAATATGGTGTCCCTCTAGTTGAGGGAGATCAATGAGCGACCGCCTGTCTCACTCTCACATCATGCGTCTGTGGCTGCAGAGCTGGACGACGGTGAACTGTCACTCAGTGAGGTCAGCACTGCAGCTCGGCCTTCGAGCCTCCATCTGGGCACCACAGGATTAATAAACTACTGAGCAGACACTGACGTTGAACTGCAGACGACTGTAGCGTGTTCGACTGAAGCAGCCGGGTTGGGAGCATTAGGTGGTGGTGGTGGTGGTGGTGGTGTAGGTACAGAGTGCGACAGGGGGACTGTGACGGAATGCAGAGGAAGACGCACTGATCCGGCTTCCTCTGATCAATGAAGCAGAAAACAGAATCTATTTAAAGCACACGTGTTCACGTGCATGTGTGTGTTTATGTGTGTGTGTGTGTGACACAGATCCATCCAGTAAAGAGCAGTTTGCTCTGGCACCGCTCTGACTTCAATATTAAAACACTGACATGCAGAGTTGCTGCTGCTGTGCGTGTGATCCAGTGTCTTCTGTGTCACCGCCTAAAATGTGACGATTTGGAGCTGTTTATACTTAATTTAGTTTATACTTAAACTGAATTAACAGGTGATGTGGTTGAGGAACAACCAACACGCGAGTGTTAAAATGTTAACGTGGCGTCGCTGAATGTGCGATGGCAGAGAAAAGCAGATGGTCAGTGGGTGCGTGGGCTCACATTAAGACTGCGGAAGATGGAAATGAATTCAGGAATAGTAACACAACTCAGGTCTGAGACTGACGTTTGTCGTGTGTTTATGTCCCTCAGCCTACGTGAAAGTGGGTTTGCAGATTTTGGTTTTGAATGTGCAGCACACACACACACACACACACACACACACACACACACACACACACACACACACACACACACACACACTCAGCATGACGCTGCTGGACCTGCGCACTGAATGTAGGTTAATGCACACGTCACTACACTGTGTCTCCTCTGGCTGTGTGTGCAACTGTAGCTGACCCAGTATGCTTCACCATGTGTGCGCGTGCGTGTGTGCGCGTGTGTGTGCGTGTGTGTTCTTACTATCTATTTCTGGTAACGAGTCAGTTCTGAATCCAGACCTCTGAGGAAAAGCGTGGACACCCTGTATTGGGAAAGTGAGCGTCGTTACCATGGTTACGAGAGTCTGCCCATTCATCAAAAGGCTCAGTTCATAAACGTGCGTGATGAGTCGTATGCGCGTGCCAGCATCACTAACGTTTCCTGTCGTGTGGCTGTAAAGAAAACGTCACATGGTAAACTGTGCGGTTTCCCATAATAATAGGAAACAGATTCCTCCGCTCTGACTCTGAGTCTAATCTGCGCTCGCTTTATGACAACTACGCCTGCGGTGATTTACCTGTCCTCTGCATGTGTTAATGTGGAAGAAGCCCCATCAATTATTGAGGAGAGGGAATGCGGCTCTTTGCTCTGATGCACTTTTGTTGCCGTGGCGATCCCCCTGTCCCCCTCCCCCTCTCTCCCTCCTCACAAGCTCTGCCCAGGCAGGAAAAGTCAGGGGCTAAAACAACGCGGAGGAGGTTTTAGCTTTTTGTTGTTGCATTGTATAGAAATGTGATATTGCCATTGTCTCTCAACAAGGTACAGACATGTAAATATAACCCTGCTGTTGCCCCGCACACAAGCTGCACAGCAGTGGACTGAGAGAGTGAGTGATGGTGGGCGAGAGGAGGAGGAGGAGGAGGAGGAGGACAGGAGATTGGTTTTGACCTCCACCAGATGTGAAACACTAATACTGGATCACATCTGGCTGAACAGAGTGAGGGAGGGAGGGAGTGATTGTTCTGCCGTGGCACAGCCACATTACACTGAAACACTGTGCTGAAAGCTACAGTCGCAAGTTGTTGCAAATGAGGTTGTAATGAAATCACTGCTGCGGCAACACGTGTGACGTGTGAAAAAGTCTGGTGAATATGACACATGTATGTGTTGCTCAGTTCATGGTTCTTATATTTATATTTGGATCCGTGACGACAAAAAAAACATGAACAAGTTTCTTTGTATTGAGGTATTTCTGGTTTTTCTTCCAGCACACACACACACACACACACACACACAGAGTAACATCATTACAATATGAAAACACTGAGAAAACTATATTTTTACACTCTGACACTGAGTGTGAGGCTCGATGACGCACAGGCGGCGGTAGCGTGTGGAGGCGGCTGTACCTTCTGGAGTGTGTCAGGAACTGGCTCTTCTGGCCAAACTCCCCCTGCAGTCTGCCACCAGCGCTGGCGGGCTCCTCATGAGGTTTCCTCACAGGGGGGGTGTCTTTGTCTGGGGGGTGGAGCTAACATGCTTCAGTCTATTTACATCTGGTTATTTACCTGTGGACTAAACAACAGGTTTAAGAAGCATTTGAAAGCAGCACATTTGAAAACAGCACTGGCAGATGGTGAATGGTTTCAGGTGGAGACAGAAGAGGATGGAGACGCCGGGGGTTCAGCTCCTCCTCCTGCTCCTCTCAGCGTCTCCTGAGTATCATTAAGACAAGGTCAATGTTACCATCAGCCCACCCCCACCCCCCCCCGCCCGGTGACAGCCAAAATACATAAGAGCCGCCTATTGTTCTGCTGTCCACAGTAACCCCCACCCGCCCCCTGTGACAACACCAACACCGTCTCTCCACCACAACGCACCACACCACGTATGCTGTGTGTATGCTGCGTGTATGCTGTGTGTATGCTGTGTGTATGCTGCGTGTATGCTGCTGTGTGTATGCTGTGTGTATGCTGTGTGTATGCTGTGTGTATGCTGTGTGTATGCTGTGTGTGTGCTGTGTGTATGCTGTGTGTATGCTGTGTGTATGCTGTGTGAAGCGTGCAGTGTGTAACTCACTGCTCACACAGGGAGTAAAGTCAGAGGAGGGATTCAGACGCGTCTGTCGTTTCATGTCAGTGACTCTTCAGCTGTGTCCACCATTCTCATTTATGGCTTTGACACAATGCATGCTGGGACACGCTCCAGCTGGGACACGCTCCAGCCCCACGCCGCTCTGAAACAAACAAACGAAAAGAAAAACAGAGGATGAATAAAAAGGTTCTGCTACAGTGAACGGAGCAGCAGATAAGCAGTCAGGTGGATGTGGGTCACAACTTTGACCCGACGCAGTTAAAGAAATGAAAAAGCAGACAGAACCACGGAGGAGGGGGGAGAGGGGGGTGCCATGTGTGGCACATCCGTCATCCCCTTGTTAGCATACACACACACACACACACACACACACACACACAGGCAGCTGGCTGGGCCAGATGGAGCAGTGGGAAGCTCCACAGAAGGCCTGATTTGTGAACCATGACCTCCACCCGTTCCTCCTCCTGACTCCTGGATGGACATGGAGGAGATTGTAAACAAATGACAGATCTGCTCCGCCCTCTAAGCTCCGCCCTCTAAGCTCCGCCCCCTAAGCTCCGCCCTCTCATTTAGAAAACTAGACTGACCCTCGTTTTAATGTGACGTCTGTGGCTGTGCTGATCCCGCTCCTGATCCCGCTATGAATCTGACCTTTGACCTGTGTAGCAAATACAGCTGTGATATATGTTTAGTGGTTACAAGAAGGAGGTCCACCCCCTTCATATGTCCCTCTGGCTGTGTGTGTGTGTGTGTGTGTGTGTGTGGCAACAGCAGAACAGATTAATCACAGCTTGGCATATGTGTAACAGTGTGTGTCTGCTTTTGTCTTGTCCTTCCTGTTAACCAGTGACAGACACACACACACACACACGCACACACACACACGCACACACACACACACACACACAGTGTGCAATCTGCCTTGTGGATGTGGTGGTTGCTTTTCCTTTTGTCTTCATAGTCACTGTTCTGACTTCAGATCTCGCCTGTGTGTTTTTGTTTCTATTTAAAGGTGCAATCTGTGCAATATTCACACTGTATTGGATTATATACTTAATTTGTTGTAATAACCAAATCAATTACCGGATGGATTTTTACTTTTATTTGTCACTGGTAATAGTTTAGTGAAAAAAAGTATTTTTAAAAAAAAATATATGTGAACTAATTTAATGACTTGAATTAATTAAATCCCAAATTTGCAGCCAATTATACTCATGTTTCCTGGGATAAATAATGAATATTAGTCTTAAACATGGGTTAGTAGTCCAGACTTATTTATTTTTGTTTACTCTACATGACCTGGTTTAATTTGACCTTTACCGACCTTAAAGGTTTGAACTAGACCTGTGTTATATGCAGAGGAGGAGCAGGACTGCTGAGGTTAATCATGTGAATTTATAGTTTGCACATCTGTAAGCGGTGGCGTCAGTAGTTTATCCACGTCTGCAGCTGCAGCACCAAGATAAACTGCTTCCCTGGCATTTCCTGTGACCCTCGCAGGCAAATTAACATAAGTGATTTATGGAAAAATAATCTGCGTCATTTTCAAAACCATCCAAAACATTCGACGTGCAGCTTGGCAGAGCTCGTTAAATGATGCTGCAGTGGAGCTTCTTCACGCAGCTCATTCTGAATCTCTGACAACAAACTGCTAATCGACCATTTGATTATTATCCCGTTAATCAAATTAAATGCTGCTCATGAATCTCATCTCAGCCTGTCTTCATGGTTTACTGGGGGTGGGGGTGGGGGTGGGGGTGGGGGTTGTTGCGTTATGACGTGGAGAGAAAACAGACAATTTGCTGTGGATCAAAAAGTGTCATCCCCCATCGAGTACTCTTCCAACACTGTCTGGGCTTTATTGACGATGACACAATTTGTTGATATCAAAGCGACTTGTTATTTATATTTCAAACGTTTTATTATAATATTTCAAACTAAATCCCGGTTATTAAAAAAAAAACACTCGAGGCACCAGTTACCGTAATTAGTTTTGGATGGGATTATCTGAATCTCTGGATTCAGCTGTATTTTCCTCTGTCCATTTTGTTCAAGCTTCATGATAGAGGAAAGTAACTGTGTGTGTGTGTGTGTGTGTGTTTGTTTTGTGCGACTGCAGTGTCAGATCTCTCAGGCCCTGAACGGCGTCTCTGAGAAAGCTAAAGATGCCAAGGAGTTCCTGGTTCAGCTGAAGAACATGCTGCAGCAGATACAGGTACAGCAACACAAGCTACACTCACCGAGCATGATACATGTGATATCCATCTGAACTGGGTTTTTTTTCCCATAATGCATTGGCCTCTGTGAAGCACAGCGGTGACGTACATGAGAAGCAGTCAGATGCTGCCTCTCTGATTTTCCAGCAGCTCAGCGAGAAACAAATCTGCCTGACGAGATTTTCACCACAACAGATATCTGTGTCTGATCAGTGTGTGTGTGTGTGTGTGTGTGTGTGTGTGCGTGCGGGGTACCTCAGGAGAGCGGCGTGGAGTTTGAGGCGTGCCTCGTGGCGCAGTGTGACTCCCTGATCGAGGCGCTGACCAGACAAAAGGCCAAACTGCTCACCAAGGTCACGAAGGAGAAGGAGTACAAACTGAAGGTGAGGCTGCTACTGGATATTTATTGATAAACTCGGGATCACGTGATCACATGATCACATGATTTAAACGTGATTAGTTACAGATGTTATTTCTGTCTAGTGTTTTTTTTTTTTACTGTTCTCTGTGAGGGCAGCACGGTGGCGCAGTGGGTAGCGCTCGTGCCTCACAGCAAGAAGGTCACTGGTTCGAATCTCGGTTCGGGGGATCTTTCTGTGTGGAGTTTGCATGTTCTCTCCGTGTCTGCGTGGGTTCTCTCCGGGTACTCCGGCTTCCTCAGGTTTTCCAAAAATAATTCACACAACCCGTCTCCCTTCAGGGACGTTTCATGTTTTCAGCTCTACAACAAGTCCGAATAGAGACTGTGTGTTTACGCTCTTAAAAAAAAAATAAATAAATAAAATCTCCAGAGACTGAAAAGCTCATTTTCACTTATGGCAGAAAAAGAAATGAATGACCTTTCAGTGACCTGGCTAATTCTTCAAATCAATAAAAAAAAGAAAAATATTTGTTATGACCTCTGACCTTTTAAATATGCTTGCACACACACACACACACACAC
>JAFBJQ010002088.1:103388-130590 GCA_016785345.1 Trinectes maculatus
TGTGTGTGTGTGTGTGTGTGTGTGTGTGCGCGTGCGGGGGACCTCAGGAGAGCGGCGTGGAGTTTGAGGCGTGCCTCGTGGCGCAGTGTGACTCCCTGATCGAGGCGCTGACCAGACAAAAGGCCAAACTGCTCACCAAGGTCACGAAGGAGAAGGAGTACAAACTGAAGGTGAGGCTGCTGCTGGATATTTATTGATAAACTCTGGATCACGTGATCACATGATCACATGATTTAAACGTGATTAGTTACAGATGTTATTTCTGTCTAGTGTTTTTTTTTTGTGTCCTCTGCACTGGGGTTTCCCTCAGTCTCACATGAGCATCAAATGGACGCCTGCCCGCCGTCAACGTGCCCACCCACCGACTGACCGTCTGGATGATGGTGGGGAGAGGGGGGGTGGGGGTGTTTGGACAGATGCCCCAAGGACAGCTGTTGTCATTATGTGCAGGCAGGGGACTGAGACTTAGCCAGAGGGCAAAGAGCTCAGGTTTTGCAAAAATAATTCACACAACCCGTCTCCCTTCAGGGACGTTTCATGTTTTCAGCTCTACAACAAGTCTGAATAAACACTGTGTGTTTACGCTCTTATAAAAAAAAAAAAAAAAATCTCCAGAGACTGAAAAGCTCATTTTCACTTATGGCAGAAAAAGAAATGAATGACCTTTCAGTGACCTGGCTAATTCTTCAAATCAATAAAAAAAAGAAAAATATTTGTTATGACCTCCGACCTTTTAAATATGCTTGCACACACACACACACACTCAGTGTAAGGTGTGCGTTGATCCTTCATGGTCCTCATCTCTCAGTGTAGAAAGCAGCTGACAGCTTGATAATTAACTGTGATCTCATTAACCATTAGGACGAGGGAACTAATTACCAAGACTCCATCTGATTAATTCTTTTAAGCATCCATTGTTTAACGGTATAATTAATTTTCCCAGATTAAACATCATCACAAAACATTTTGCATCTAATCTTTCTTAACCTTTGACAACATATAGAAGTATATATACATATATATATACATATATATATATATATATATATATATATATATGACATACTGTATGTCAATAAGCACATGAGAGCTGCAGCTGCTGATCAGAGATCAGCTGAGACGTACAGCAGAATGTAAACAAAAGGCGAATAAGGCGGCGACAGTCTGCTCAGTTTCATTTAGCCTGAACGACTGTGGACGACACGCGGCCAAATCTCATTTCCTCTCTGCTCGGACCTCAGCAGACGAGCGCGTGTGACGTTTGTGTATTAAAACAAACAGTGACAAACAGAAACGTAAACACACTGTGACATGTGACATGATGCTGTCGTTGTCAGGTGGTGCGTGACCAGATCACCCACTGCACCATGAAGCTGCGTCAGACCACAGGTCTGATGGAGTACTGTCTGGAGGTCCTCAAAGAGAACGATCCCAGCGGATTCCTGCAGGTACGCGTCTCTTCTTCTCTTCTTCCAGCCTCCAGATGTGAACCACTTAAAACAAGCAAACAAAGCGCCGGCGCTCTGTGGCGAAGAAGCCGAGGCCACTGTGGCTGAAAACGTTTCGCTTTATGGAAAATTCATGAAACAAAAGCAGCTTCTTCTTTTTAAAATATTTTTTTTAAAAAGTAAAAAGTTCTGATTTGAGTATGTCAGGTTGTCGTCATGGCAGAAACCTGTATGGGGTCTCAGAGTGGAGAAGTTCCTTCTGAAACATTAACAACCAGAAAATGTCAGTGTGAAAGTTGAAAGGAAGGAGAGAGAGAGTGATGCTGAGTTCCCTTTGAGCTTCAGAGGGGAAAAAAAGCCACTTTGCAGGAAGCCTCTGATGTTTCTGACGCCAGCACAGATAAGACGAAACATCACTGCACAGTCACACACACACACACACACACAACACACACACACACACTCCTATTTCATCTGAATATTTAATAACATATTGATTATGTAAATCTATATGCTTGACTCCAAACTGGATGCTGGAGGTTGGATGTTGAGGGTGCAGTGAATGCGTGTGCTCTAATTTCCTGTGTGTGTCTGCGCATGTGTGGACATGTGTTTATATTCCCTCGGCTGTGTGTCTCGTTTGCATGTGTAGATCTCCGATGCCCTGATCAAGCGAGTGACCTCGTCCCAGGACCAGTGGGTGAAAGGAGCCTTGGAGCCAAAGGTCGGCCCCGAGTTTGACCTCACTCTCCACACGGACTCGCTGCTGCAGACCATCCTGCAGCTGGACTTCTGCCAGGGCAAAGGTAAACAAACAGGAAAACGCTCTTCCCTTCCTGCTGCCATGACAACCTGATTCATGACGACAGACTCATATCTGATCCTGATTACCTTTACTCTCTTACAGTCTTTAAACCTCTCCGCATTAGCAACTATCACAAAAAGTTCAAAGGCAATGTGACCTTTGCTCCTCTGGATCCATAATTTCCCATAATGCAACTCAACTTAATCAACGCTGTCAGTAAGCTGCAGTATTCACAGGTTGTTTTGTTACTGATTAAATGACTGTACGTACGTCCAGCAGAGCGGAGGTCACCAACCGACCCCAAACCAAACCAAGGTCATGTCCTGTTTTTCCCACTGCACCATCGTCACATGAACGCAGCATATAGACTCTTTCAAACGTCAAGCCCTAAATGACAACGTTGGTAAAAGGTTCATCTGCCATGAACCTAAAAGTTAAAGAACAACCACAGAAGAAGACGGCGATGATCAGAGCCGATTAGCTATTCATCATCTGCTGCTCCCCGGCAACCGGTTGCCATGCTTGAGTAAACACAGCATCTTCACTCTGCTGCACTAAGCAGAGATCACCCAGATGTATTGTTAACGTACATTAAATATAATTAAATCACGCGTCTGCATATTAAATGATGGTGATGTTCCACTGAGGCAGGACAGAGGAAGAGTTTCCACTGCTCTCACTGTCACTGTCACACCCAAACTAACATCATGCTTCCAGATGTGCAGGAGAATCCGTTATTGAGCGAGGTGCAGGCTGCAGACAGTGGTGAGGCTGAGATGGAGACAGAGAACCCAGGAGGTAAACCTCTGTTTTCCCTCCCTCAACTTCCTTTGTCACTCCTTCCTGCTCCCTCGGTCCCGGAAGCCCTCACAAACATGGTGGTTGGAGATCTCGTCTGGTGTGTTGGTCCCACAGCATGATGACAACCACTCCTCTCTCTCATCATCTGTCCATCCCTCACTCCTCCTCCTCCTCCACCACGCCACTCTCACAAACCTCCCAACCCCCGCTCCATCACAATCTTCACGTCTCATCCATCCATCTCTGCTCCACAGTGGAGGCCGGACCCTCTGTGCCATCAGCCCCTCTCCTGCAGCTGGAGAAGTGCTGCACCAGGAACAACAGCGCCACCCTGGCCTGGAGAGTGATAGCGCCCCCCGGCAACCCCATCGAGGGCTACATCCTGGAGTTAGACGACGGCAACGGAGGACAGTACAGGGTCGGTACAGAGACACTGTCCACACCAGCACGACAAACGAATCAAACGTGCATGGAAAAGTATCTTTAACGAGCTTTTCTAAAGTTCGTTAAAGATACTATTATTGTTAATAATAATAATAATAATAATAATAATAATGATGGTGATGGTGATGATGATGATGCATATGCTACTCAGATCCCAGCTGGCTGGTGTGTGTGTGTGTGTGTGTGTGTGTGTGTGCGTGTGTGAGGCGTGTAGTTTAGCATGCATCATCAAGCATATTAAGTGTGCGACTTGACCTACATTTGTAATCACTGATACTCGACTGTGTGTATAGATGCAGTTTAAGTGGAGAACATATAGCACCCTGCACTTGACCTGCTTTTGTAATGATGCTGAAACGTGTGTGTGCATGCGTGTGTGCATGTGCGTGCGTGTGTGTGTGCGTTTCCTCTCAGGAAGTGTACGTGGGGAAGGAAACAGTGTGTACAGTGGACGGCCTCCATTTTAACAGCTCCTACAATGCCAGGGTTAAAGCCTATAATGCCATCGGTGTGGGGCCGTACAGCAAGACGGTCATACTCAAGACCTCTGATGGTAGGTAGTGTGTGTGTGTGTGTGTGTGTGTGTGTGTGTGTGTGTGTGTGTGAGTGTTTACTAGCTTTACGTTGTGTTTGCCAAATGGGTGCAGCAGGAAAAAAATACAAGGAATGAAGTGCACAATAACATGAAGGAAGAAATGAAACGACACACACGCACAGGCGCGCACACAAACAGTAACACTGAGCATTAGAGTCTGTTTTGTGGCTGATAACGTTCATCCCTCCCGCCCTCTTTTTGTTTTTCTGTCATCATTCTTCCTGCCCCCCTCTCTCTCTTTTCCCCTCGCCCTCTCACCATCGTCTCGCCTCCTTTGAGGATTTTAACCACGTCCTCCAACGCCAAACAAAAACAACAAAAACAAAAGGCTCAAAACTCAGTTTGTGCCTCAACAATAACTGTCTTGTTGTTTTTTTAAACTACAGTGGCTTGGTTCACCTTTGACCCCACCTCGGCTCATCGGGACATCGTTCTGTCTAATGAAAACCAGACTGTGACCTGTAGCAGCTACGATGACCGCGTGGTGCTGGGAACCGCCGCCTTCTCTAAGGTAACGGCTCATTTAGATCACATTAATTATATATTTGATTGGTTTAATATTCCAATTGATTCCTCCTCCTTTATTTTCAGGGCGTCCATTACTGGGAGGTCAGCATTGATCGCTATGACAACCACCCAGACCCGGCATTCGGAGTGGCGAGGATCAACACCATGAAAGACATGATGTTAGGGAAGGACGACAAGGCCTGGGCCATGTATGTGGACAACAACCGCTCCTGGTTCATGCACAACAACTCCCACACCAACAGGTGTGTACACACTCACACACACACGAAATGTGATCGAAACATCACCACTGTTTTGTAAACACACAAGTTGTATTTACTGATGTCAAACAACAATTAGACTTAGTTCCAACTTGTAAACTTTCACCTTATTAACAAAATCATATCCATCTTTTGAACTAATTCTAAAAAACAGCAATCGAGTGTCAATAAAAACAACAGGAGGCAGAGACTATTTTAAACGTGGCTCTCCTGCAGTGTGCATTAAACCTCTCACACACACACAAACACACACAAACACACACAAACACACAGTATAAAGTATAATGATATATGGCCCCCGGGGCTCATACCGTACCAACTACTAACTAACAAACACACCAGGGAGTAGCAGCAGTCGCAGCAGTCGCAGCAGGCGCAGCAGTCGCAGCAGGCGCAGCAGGCGGCAGCTCCTGGCTGCTGGAGACATCAAAACTCTGTGTGTCACACAGACCCACATCACACATCAAACCCTCATTAAACATACATTCACCACAGCATGTTGTTGTTGGTGTTGTTGGTTTTTTCAATTACAAAAGAGAAAAGGTGTGTCTCCTCTTTTCTTTCCTCTCTCTACCTCCGTCCATCCAGACCACAGACTGATTTGATGCTGACACTTGCTTTAACACTTCATCACATCACGCCATGTCTGTGCTTCGTCTTACTGAACTCACGCTGATTCCTCCGTCGTTTACTCTTAAACACCTCACACACTCCATCCAGAATGATGTCAAATTAACATAACATCCTCTTACATCCTGGTTGCTGAGCCTCGGGGGGATTAACATTCAGTAAGCTTACAGTTTAACATGAGGCACATAATGCAGCTATTTCAATTTGGAATAACTCGTCGTCTCAGGTTGATCCCATCAGCTTATTGCTTCAGACTCTGTCTCCACTGGATATGAACTTTATACTCTTTATCTTTACGTGTTCCCTGTGTGTGTGTGTGTGTGTGTGTGTGCAGGGCTGAGGGAGGCATCTCGAAGGGTTCGAGCGTGGGCGTCCTGCTGGATCTGACCAAACACACACTGACTTTCTTCATCAACAAAGAGCAGCACGGACCGACGGCCTTTGCGAGCCTGGACGGGGTCTTTGTTCCTGCCGTCAGCCTCAACAGAAACGTGCAGGTACACACTGGACGTCACCACGACTGCAACCGCAAACTCACAAAAAAAAGCCTGTTCCCAAAATATCTACTCTAATCCAGAAATAGCTGAGTGTGGTTTGATTCAGTTTGCAAAGTGAATCTAATCCAGCTAATTAAAAATTAATCCCTGACTTTAACTGCACATCAAGCGATCTCACTGCGCGTCTGCCTGTCTATCTGTCTGTCTGTCTGTCTGTCTGTCTGTTTCAGGTGACCTTACTGACAGGCCTGGAGCTGCCAAAGAATATCAAACAGTAAAAGCTCCCTCCGGATCCAAATGACAAACGCAGCAGCAGTGACCCACACTGACCTTTCCTAGCTCTTTTCCCGTCTATCTCCTGTGTCTCACATAACATTGACCATTCGGGACAAAGGTTTTATACCTGACATTCAACTGGCTGTAAATAAAACGGCTGAAGCCTGTGGATGCAGACTGCAAACACGGACCATCTCATGGTTTAGCCCCCAGGATAATACCAGCTGCAGTGGAAGGAGAACAGAGCCTGAGGTTTCTCCTCCTCAACGGTAAAGACTCCTACAAGGTGCAGTAAAATAAGCTGCTACGGGAAAAAAAATATGAAAAAGATTTACAATCAGAAAGTCACACCACCATTTTTTTTTTTAAAAAAAAGTAAAAGTCGAAAGTGATAAGGTGCTTTCAGGGGATGAAGTAACAGAGGGAGAATAACTCAGTGCTCACTGCTGCTAAATATCTAAATGTTTCATTTTACACATGATTCTCTGTTTTCACCTGAAGGGATGAAGAAGAAATGTATTATTTTTCTTGTATGAGGCCTGGTAACTGAATTCCGTGCTGGCCTGGACGTCTCTCTCTCTCTGTCCATCAGTGACTCTGAAAGCGATGCTGTAAAGTCACATCAGGCCAAACGCCATTCGCTGCTACGTTTCTCATCAGGGACTGAAAACAGCAGCCTGTGAAATTCAGCCAAACCACTGTGAATAAGGATAAAACACGACTCGGACATACAACACACACACACACACACACACGCAGACACACACACACATACACACACACACGCGCCCCTGTATAGTTCATCATTTAAAACCTTATTTAATCCTCGATTTTATTACAGCATTCAAATATTTATATTCCCTATAATTATGAAAGTGTGCGTATGTATGTGGGGCATCAGAGGTATAGCTACATAAAGGGGTCATGTGTGTGTACATAGCGATATTGTGAGGTACGATTACAATGTGTTGTATGAAGCATGGATTAAAGTGTCGACTATGTTTACAACATACCTGAAGCTGTATTGTACATAGTATTAACAGTATTATTGTGTTTGCAACGAGTCACGTTAAAGCCAACCGCTATGACAGCTCGCCCTCTTCTGTTCAACCCCGGCAACAACAGGATAAACGCCAACTGCTTTCAGACCTAAAACTGACTTCTTTTTTTCAAAAAGGAAATATGTATTTAAGTTTCAAAATATATTCACTGACCTGTTCTAAACAGTAAAAAGCTTTTCATTCACCATCTTTTTCATTTCCAGTTACTCAAATTAAGGAACAGTCAGAACCGAGAACGTGACCCAGTTTCTCCAGACACAGAAACCAAATAGAAGACTTTGCCAAAGGGGATTTTTACTGTTCATGATATGTGCCAGACTGCCAGCTACCATCTAAGGGCTATATCTGCATCATGTGAAGCTTTCTGGTTGTTCAGTTCTCCCCTCTGGCCATCCACCCACCTTCTCCACCCGAGGAGAATCCAGCCCTGAGGTCATATTCTCTGAACCCAGGAACAGTTTTCCAGACAAACATCTCTCATGAAATCTGGGTTATTTCACCATTTTACCATTGTTTGCGAGAAAAGATAGAAAAGTGAAATGATGCACACTGTTGTGACCTCTGTCTACATATGGTATAGTACGGCATGTCCCTTTAGCCCACACTCACCCACCCACGAATGTGACGCGCTCTACTGAGTTTACTTTAACATGTGGCACCAGGAAAAACAAAGCATGTCAATGATATCTATCGTAAAAACGTAGAGGGAAAAAAACCCCACCTCTAATGTGTATATATTGATTTACTTGTTTATTTTCATTTATAAATCAAATGGCTCCTGGTTGCATATACTGTACTGACTTGATTGCAACAACAACGTGGTTATGCTGCAGCTTCATATTTCCTCACAATCTTCTTTTTTGAAACACATGAGAATAAAAAGATGCTTCATGGAAACGGTGTGAGAATCTGTGGCCTCACGCAGTCGCTCACTGTCACAACACAAGGCCTGTTTTCCTCGCTCTCGCCATCATCATCGTTTACTTTCTTCCCATTAAAAACGCAAATGGATCAAAAATGGTTTTAGTGACGCCTTTAATGTTTACATCTAGAACACAGCTTCTATGTGCTTTGAAGAAGTTGTGTACTTATCTTGCAAGACCCTTCTCCTTTGTCATGGTCAATATAAAGTGTTTTTGTGTTTCTTCATGAAAGCGTTTGTGTACATGCCTTTTAAATATTTTCCTCCATCTGTCCTGTTATGATTCCCCCTCTGTAAATGTTTTGTACAACTACCTGGTTTGTATAAGAGACATGCATTGTAACTGCATACTTTTAAAACCTGTTACAGTGTAAAACAGCAGAAACGCAAATGCTTTCTTTTTTTGTGGTCGTTTATAAAAACAAAATAAATTAATTGTCATGGCATATGTTATACAGTCTCCACTTTAATGTACTGATGAGCTGCCACAGTTGACGATCAGGTTCCTAATTTTAAGGTGGATAAATTGGATTTCTGACTCAAGAGTCTGTCCCCAGTTACTCAGTCCCAGGAAATCCGCCTCACGGTTCTTATCAGGACCAGGATTGCTAGATGCCTAATGACAACTGCAATTCTCACCTTGTTCCTGGTTCACCAAGAACCCTGAAGTCCAAACTGAGGAAGAGGAAATGTTGCGACTTATGTTTCCCTTACGACATTTAACACAAGTACGCAAACAAACCTATTTGCCTCTCTTGTTGCCTTTGATTTTCTGGATCTCCTTGGAGCTCAGGATCAGCATGCCGTTCTTGAAGCGTCCCACCTGACCTGAAGGCCCCAAGCCAGAACCCGAGGAGGCCTTCTTCTTGTCTCTGGTGGGGACGAGACACAGGGGAAAATAAGTTTTCAACCACAGAGATGCAGAAAGAGCCTGGATACATTTTTTTTACATGCATCTTGAAGGATGATAAAAGGCTTGTTCTCTGTTCGCCATCCAGCGATTATGATGAATAGTTTAAGTGTTTCAGCAATAGCACATCATTAGAATATTCAGTTTGATGCCAGATGATACACTCACCTTTGATTATTCTGCTTCTTCTTCTTTTTCTTCAACTCCTACAGATGAAATCAGGCATATAACAGCATATTGTTTCGAGTATATTTTATTATGGCAGTGCACCTGCAGCTTCTGGAGATTTTGGTGGAGGTGGAGATCTTACCGGCTGGACCTCCTCCTTTTCTTTCTGCTTCTTTTCTTTGATCTGCTGCTGTAGCACCTTGTAGTTGACAGCGTCCTTCTTTGGCGGCTGATTCAGAAACAATAATCAAACTCTGTTACGGGTGAAGTAAAGGTTGGATTAACAGTCATGAGTCTGACTTACTCTGGCTCCCAACATGATCGCTCTGTCCTGCTCGAACACTCGCTGCTGCTCCTTCTTATAACCTGTGATTCCAAACCGATGGACCTCCAGACGAGCCTGACGCAAACATGCACAGACACTGTTATGAATATACATCACACAGATAAAAATCAGCTAAATGTGAGGCGGGTCACCGTGCTACAATCTACTGTCACGTACAAAAGCAGGATGTAATTATTTCTTCCAACCTCACTCAAATACTGGTTTTCCCCAGCTGTAGGCGTCTTAGACATATTGTTATGTTTTAGACATATCTGTACCAATGTTGCACTTTTAAAAACAACTAAATGGTTGAAGGTTGTCACCTTTTCAAAACTGATTTCTTCAAGCTGCAAGTCGCTTTGATTCTTCTCTGTCGTCTGAGGGGCCTTGATGTGAGGACGGCACAGAAATGTATGGAAAAGTAATATGAGATAAAACTGTGTCTTTCACACAAGATACAAGAATAATGACAAGAAAATACCGACAGTAGGTAGTTATTTTACAATGAAGAATACAGAGTTGGAGGGAAGTAGCACGGACTTACGGGTACTTTGTCTGTGGCTGGTGTCTGCTTGGTCTTCAGTCTCTTTCTGGGATCCTGAAATGTCACTACCTCCACCTGGCTCGCCTGCTTCATGGCTGCACCTGAGGAAGACATCCAAGAGGCTTCAACCTGAATATGTTATGTCAAACACTATCTGAGTAATCGTGGTGTCGATTCCTGAAAGACAATACAAGTTAGTGGAGTATATTAAAAGTTGTGATGTTGTAGAGTGTGTTGCCATGGTTCCTACCTGTCTGGTCCGTCTTTGCATGTTGCTGCTGTTGCTGTTGTTGTTGTTGTTGTTGTTGTTGAGCACCAGAGCATGTTGCTTTATGGTCTTTAGTGTCACTGCAAATATCCTTCACTGCAGTTAACACTTCCTCCTCTTCCTCAGGCTGTTTTCGTTTCTTCTTCTTCTGTGACTTTTGCTTCTTTTTTGATGCTGGTTCATTATCTGCATAAGACAACAACACGATCATTAAAATACGTGGGACGCTCTGAAAAATAGCTGAATATGACGTTGGACACAAACAACAGCATTACCAAGTTTTTATGTATACATTCATGCATAATTATCAGAATCTAAGCAGTCAACACTGAGTTTCCAGCGTAGTATGTATACCTAGTTAAAACCAATACAGGACCTTTTTTTCATTACAAAAGAAATGACCGAGTAAAACAAGTGACATAAACGGGATTTAATCAATAGACGCAGCTGGAGCAGTTAGCCGCGTTGCTAACTCAAATCCCACTTACCAAATTCATAAAACGTATCCAGCAGTTGTTCAACAAACAGACGATCTTCCTCCTCCTTCCCGTTTGTCTTCGGGTTCATTTTAAGATAAATGTAAAAGCAGGTTCCGGACAAAAATTGTGAAAGAACAGTAGGTATTAGCTGTAGGACGCTAACACTACGGACCACAACAAACCCTGAGAGCACATGGAGCACGCGGACTGGACTGGTCCTTCAGGGCTGCCGTAGATACAGAAACGATACGGAAGTGCTGCTTGACAGATCGTCCGAGATTTACACGCCCATGTGAAGTCGTGTAGCTGCAGGTTATTTGCCGGTAGTGCTAAAATCAACAATCGCGATTAAATATTATAACCTCACTGGATGCGGCGCTGCTGTGCTTAAAACGAGTGGAGAATTATGGCGTCCAAATGTGTTTACTCGGTATGTATGTTCTGATGATGCTAGGCGGCTAAGCTAACATAGCTCTGAGCTGTAGCTCGGTGACATTTGACATTTCATTCAAGCAGGTGAATGTTAAATATAAACCAGCGTGACAACAAGGCAACAGGGATGATCACAGATAACAAGCAACAAATGCTGCATATCGTTAATAACCTCATCTGACAGCTAACACTTATACACAGTTAATAACTGCACCTGTCTGATGTGCTGAAGTTTGTCAATAAACAGCATTATTTAATGAGTTATATATATATATATTTTTTTTTTTTTACTTAACTGCAGCACAGAGATCCCATGCTGAGGAAAAGAGATGACTTTGAGGACATGTTGGAGGAGAGGAGGAACTCCAGTGACCTGAAGTACGCTCTCAGGTGTTACACTCCTGTTCTGTATAAAGGAGTGACTCCATGCAAAGCCAGCACCCTGAACAGCATGGTGCTGCAGTCCGATCAGCTGCACTTTGTCCTCCGTCAGGTAAAACACAAGCCGACAACCGATTTTCCGTTCATGTTACACCTGACTGAAGGAAATGGGGTCATTGTTTGTATTTACTCTTGTGATTGTGCTTTATGTTGATTTTTGAACTTTTAAGGTTTCCAGTGAGACAGGCAGGTCTGTGGATGACCTTCAGGAGGAGGCATCATCCATCCTGGAGGAGATGGCCCACCAGCTGCAGCTCAGCACCGTTCGCTTCTTTGCTTTCACTCTCAGCAAAGTCTTTAAGACCTTGTTCAGGAGCATCTGTGTCAACGAAGAGGGAATCCTGAGGGTGAGCGTGTGCACACAACACAGACAAAGAGGAGGTGCCGTTATTTAAGATGACTGACACATAACTCAAAATCTGTTTCTAGCTCCAACAGGCCATTCAGGATCACCCGGTAGTCCTACTGCCCAGTCACCGTAGTTACATGGACTTCCTGCTGATGTCATACCTTCTGTACACATATGACCTGGCGCTACCTGTCATCGCTGCTGGCATGGGTAAACACTGAAAGGAACATGAGTCTTAATGCTGCGTGACCTGTCAATGACATGTGTGCAATTATCAGGTGTGTAGTCAGGAAAGTTAAAGGGAGAAAGACGGAATATGAGAAAGACTTTGCAGTTCAGTACCACACGTTTACTGTTACTGGATATGAAATAATATTGTAGTAATATTTCCCTGCAGACTTCATGGGAATGAAGGTGGTTGGGGAGATGCTGCGAATGTCTGGAGCCTTCTTCATTCGCCGGTCGTTTGGTGGGGACAAGCTGTACTGGGCTGTTTTTTCAGAGTATGTCAAGACCATGCTTAAGGTGAGGAAGCATCCCTGGTTCTGGAATTACTACACAGCAGGCTGTGAAAAACATAAACACACACAAATGGTCATTTCTGGAATAGAGTGAATACTAACGAACATTGTTATTATTCCAGAATGGATTTGCACCAGTTGAATTTTTCTTAGAAGGCACCAGAAGCCGAACGTGCAAATCTCTGACTCCAAAGCTGGGTAAGAAACAGAAAAAAAGTTCACTCTTGTCTGCAGATCAGATACATAGCTGAGTCAAGGTTTTCAAAAAAAGAAAATCAGAAAATCCTACGCGTGTTCATGTTTCTCCCTGTCTTCGCCCAGGTCTGTTGAATATAGTGATGGATCCGTTCTTCAAAGGGGAAGTGTTTGATGTTAACTTGGTCCCAGTCAGCATCAGCTATGAGAGGATCTTGGAGGAGGCGCTTTACGCCAGAGAACTACTGGGTGTCCCCAAACCCAAGGAGTCCACTTCAGTGAGTCACTTAAACTGCATGAATGGAAAATAATCAACAAAAAGTTGTAAAACTGTAGAAATCAGATGTAATATGGGATGAACGGGTTCCTTTCTGTCTCCCTCTTGTTTTTAGGGTCTGTTTAAAGCCAGAAAGATCCTGAGTGAAGACTACGGCAGCATCCATGTGTACTTTGGTCAGCCTGTGTCTGTCAGAAGTTTAGCACAGGGCAAGGTGGACCGTGGCCAGTTCAACCTCATACCAAGGCAGGAAACACCAACATTAAACTTTAAGAGATGCTAAAAGAAAACAAATATAAGCTGTGCTTATATTACAGATGTGGATGTTCATTTACGAACCATTTTCAGACACATCCCCAAGAGGCCGAGTGAGGAGATCCAGAACTTTGTGAACGACTCGGCCTACAGGCTGGTTCGGGCTCAGGAGGAGAACATGGTCCTGAAGCCGTGGGTCCTGTTGGCCTCGCTGCTGCTTCAGAACCACCACCAGAACCAGGCCAGGAACCAGGATCAGGGGATAACACTGGATGAGCTGACTGAACAAGCTTTGTGGCTCCGGGATCTTTCCCGACAGTATGGCGCCTTCCTCCACTGGCCCGGTACAGGACCAGCCTGACCTCTACATTACAGCCACACAAAGTTCCCCTGTTGTTGTGAATACAACCTGCCAGTAAATGTTCAGCTGTCTCTTTCTTCATCTCCTCCGTCTCTTCTGACTTGTGTTTCTCTCATTCAGATCACACGTCTCCATTGGAGGTAGTGTCCTCCAGTCTGTCCCTGCATCAAGGTCTCGTGAAGATCTGTGGAGGAAAAGTCCAGTTGGCGTTGCAGCAGGATTTACAATGCCAACCGGAAGAGGAGCTACTCAACCAGGCTGTCACCATCCTCTCCTGTGCCTCCTACAGGAACCAGGCTCTGCACGTCTTCATCCGACCATCACTGCTGGCCTCAGCCATCCACAGTGCCTCCTCCAACATGAAACGTAAGAACTAGGCGATTCTATTCAAACATTCATTTGTTACTGGAGCTCACCTGTTCTTTCACTGTATTCACATGGCTTTTCCAGAGGAGGTCTACAACAGCTTCAGCTTCCTCAGAAACATCTTCTCCAATGAGTTCATCCTGTGTCCTGGAGCCACAGTGCAGGTGAGGAGCACTGTGTTGTATGTAGATCATCTGTGAACTGTTTTATGGCTATACAAGACATGCAGCATTGTTGTTGTTGTTGTTGTTGTGCTCATGTTGTGTGTTTGTGTAGGACTTTGAGGAGGCCTGTTACCTGCTGGTGAAGACCGGCGCTCTGCAGGTGACCCAGCAGGAGGTTGTGGTGATGGAGAGAGGTCACAGAGTACTGGCCTTCCTCAGCAGCCTGCTCGATCCCTTCTTACAGGGATACCAGGTGACTGAGCTTTGTCAGCACATTCAACTGTCAATGTTTATTTCCATCTCTCAATCTTCTGAAGCATATCCGCATGCGCTAAAGGCTGATGTCCTCTAGAGGGTGCTGTCAGCACAGCATTAACTTTTACCTGTTTGTGTGTGTGTGTGTGTGTGTGTGATTCCAGGTGGTGTGTAGGTTCCTGTGTGAAGACGCTAGTGAGGCCTTGACAGAGAGACAGTTCGTTCCTGCCATCCGGAAGTTCATCATCCAGCATCTTCTCGCAGGTTTCCTCCTCTGAAAACTCCTCATGCTTCACCTCCGCTGCCTGAGTTCTCCATCAGACGTGCTGACTGCCTACTGTGTGTGTGTGTGTGTGTGTGTCTCATCCAGGTGGACTGAGATACGCAGAGGTGTTGTCGTCTGACCTCCAGAAGAACGCCCTGGCTGCTTTGCTCAGACTTGGAGCTGTGGAGAAAGTCAAGGGGTACGTTGGGTTTGATCACCTGTGTGTCTCTGGTTGCTCAGAAACAAACAGCAGAATAATCAGTTCCATAGTATATGTGCGATTTGTGTTAGTATAGTTGTCCCATTCCTTCAGACTGATGAACAGCGACCTGTCTGGTAACTCGCTGTACTGTTTTTACTCGACAGAGCGGAGCAGGGGGCGTTAAAGGTCAATAAGGTGATGGTGAACTCACTGGAAGACACTTTAGGTAAAACAGAAGCTGCCTGGACACTGAACATGGAATAAACACTGATTGTTACCAGGTGTTTCAGTCAATCATCTCAAACTCATCTTTTGTCCAGGAGGAAAACTCCCGACTCAGAAAGCAGCTGTCGCTCGGCTGTAGTCCCCCCCCCCACCTGGCTGGACGGAGGTGACCGAGAGGGTCGAGTCCTCTCACTAGCGTCGGCTATATGACTCTTCTCAGCGTGGTACGATGCAGAGCGAGTCGACGCGGCACGTCGCAGAGAAAGTCCAGCTGAACTGCTTTCAGTGAGAGGTGGAACAAAAGCCATCAGGAGACAGCTCAGCCTTTTATTCCCTTCTGCTTCACTTTCTTTCCAAAATGCCTTTCTCTCCCTGAGACTCGTCTAACCAAACTCTTTCATACTGCAACATTAAACAGATGATGAGTAAGGCCCTTGAGGGCGAACTGCTTTTGGCTCTGTCGGAATAACGAAGCAGCCTCTGACTGTGCCAGCTCCGCTTGGGATGGTGGCCGTTTTCCAAGAATGCATTTGTTACATATCCTCTAATAGTCAGCGTGTCCTTTTTTTTCCGGTTTGTCTCTTTGCGTTAAGCACTTTAATGAATTGATCTGTGCAATGTGGTGTCGACCTGTTGTCGCAACTGTCTTCTTCTTACGTTTCATCAAATCCATTTCTTCTTTTTCTTCTGTGTGGAACAAACGGTGCTAGAACAAGTGGAGACCACATTTGATTTGATTAACAGTTAACAGGCCTTCTCTGCTGACAACCTGAGCTGCATGGGCGAACGCTGCGTTCGTCCTTGTTTACACACGTCTGACCACAGTGTTACATATTTGCCAAACGTGAAACGAAGTTACATTTGTTTTTGTTCACTGGCGTTGCTCCATAAGTTACTGAGCTTGTTTTTAGCGTCACGATAAATTTAAAAGTTGGTCAATATTGAACCGTTTATATTGTATACTCTCAAAGAGGCCATACGGGCTTCATATAGTTTGTTACAGGGGGAGGATAAATGAAAACAGGAGCAGTAACAGAGACTCAGAGGAACAGTGATGAGAAAATGTCACTGAAGCAGAAGGAGAACAGGTCAGGACTTTATGTTTTTTGACTACAGAGCCAAAGGGTGATTTGTCCTTATCGCACTTAGCTGATGCATCATTCACAAGTGTCGTTTTTTAATCAAAAATGAAAAGTTAAGTGGAAGCTATGTCTGTGGTTTCTGACGAACTGTAAAATCCTGTTACCTTGAAACAGAGAGTCTCATACCAAGCTGTTTACCTTTAGCTTTAGATCCTTTGAAACAAGCCAAAACACCAAATACCACTTTCACTCCAAAATGATAAATGACCCTAAAAAATATGAACTTTGTCGCCAAATCTCTGTACGTTCAACTCTAAACGTTGTAAAACTTGAAACACCGATATGAACGATGCAGCTGTGCATTTAAAAAAACACTCCAACACGCCAACGAACACAACATCCTCCAACATGCAAGTCTGCTGTGTGACTATGGTTCTTTTCTCCGTTAACAGCTTTTATATGCTATATTAAGAATTTGACTTTGTGACTTTGTGTGTCTGAGCGTGTTTGCATTCATGCATATAAGTGTGTTAACGTGTGTGTGTGTGTTGGGTGAGGGTTTTTCACTACTGAACGGACGAGCTGGGGAGCAGCTTAATAAAATGTTTTGAAATAGAAATCACAGCCCACATTGTTTTGTTTTTTTTTTGGTTTTTTTTGATGATACTAATTAAAATTCCACACATCGTCCTCTTTGTCTGACAGTCGGGGTTTCGTGTCTCAGACAACCGAGAGAAAACAGTTTGATGTTAATCGATTTAACGAGAGAAGTGATTGTAATTAACTGTGTGGAAGCACTGACACAGAGAAAACCTGAAACCTGACACGAAGGAAACTGACGCCAGGTAGAAACCAGACGACATTTTGTTTCCGTGATATTTGGGGGATGTGCCACATGCTTTTTTCACTCACTCTGATCCCACACTGAGATCAATGAGGAAATAATCAATCTATCATCATGCATTCCCACAGAGCTCAGCTGCTGTTACCTGGCAGTGCAGGGACAAATCAGTACACGCCACCATCCTCTAGGTGTCAGACGTGCATCTCTGCGTTACCCAGGTCACGGCAAATTGTTTTGACGCGCACACACACACACACACACACACTATCACAGCAGCATTTTTCATCATGCTTTGTGGTGCTGCTGCTGAGTAAGATACTGCTGCCAGCAAATCCACCGCCCTCCATCCATATTGGCCTTTTTCTCTCACACTCACTCACTCAGTCTCTGACAAATAACAGGTTCATCTAAAGTTGCCTTATACACACACACACTCACGTCCATCCATCCATCCATCCATCCATCCATCCATCCATCCATCCATCCATCCACTCCCTCTGTCTCTCCATCCACACCCGTCTCCCAGGTGGGGGTGTATAATAGTCAGCTGCAGCCGTATCAGCACTTTATCTGGTACATTATGACAAGATGTATGGGAGGGCCACATGCACACATACGTTCACACACACACATACACGTTCACACACACACACGCACACACACACACACACACACACACACACACGCTGTGTTCAGGTTTGCAGGAGCTGGAGTCAAATATGATCCATATAGCAAACAGGAAGTCAACAGTGATTTCCTGCCGTTTGAGGTAAATTACACTCCACAGGCTAAAAACGCCTCGACAGAACGTCTGAAAGACGAATGGACGCTGAGCCGCTCAGGTTGTGGTTTGTTTCCCCGCTGGTTGCCGGAGTGGCCGCGTCATCAATCCCCCGTGTGACCACGTGTTATTTCACACTGGGTAACGTCGGGGCTAAATGAGAGCTGGTTTATAGGATGACTGTTATGAAAGGTAATGGAGAGTTTTGCAGCAGTTATCTTCTCAATACATCACCCTCACTGTGGAGGTGAGGGCTTTACTCCAGTACCACTTCTAAACTACTTTTACTCAAGTGAGTCCATTTTATGACACATTTTATGTTACATATTTCTGCTCTGCTGCAGAAAAAAAACCTTTACCACATTGATTTGACAGTAATCTCAGATCAGTCATTCAGTGGAGTCGTGACAGTTGTTAGTACTTTTAAACCAATGTAACACAGGTTTCACTCCAATAACAGTTCAAGACGAAAACAAAAAGCGATGTAATATACCGTATATATATGATAGTTTAGGGTTTTTTTTTTACCACATTATAGATTTTATCAATGTCTTACATTGTTTGTTTATCCTGAGAGTTTCATACCTGATACGTTGATACAGGAGATGCACTGTCATGCACTGACTCACCCAGGTCGTTTCATGCTACAATAATAAAAAAACAAAACAAACATTAGTTAAAGGCCACACACACGCACACACACACACACACACACACACACACACACACACACACACAGGACAGTACTGATACTGACTGGAGGTAAATCACAGAGCTAAACAAACTTTTAACTGTTTTTGCGTTACACCTTCAAAACGATTAGCAGCATCAAAATACATCTGTGGTTTAATGTGGTTATTTGCATAGTGATATATATATATATATATTATATATTATATATTCAGCATTTGTATGTGTGAGGAGGATGAACTGTATAAGCGCTGGTCACAGATGAAACGAGTCGGTGGGAGTGATTTAATCACGTTATCCTTTGTTTTTTTTGCCAATTAATGTTAATATGTTCCCTCTTTGTCCTGTATAATGCCTCCAACATAAGCTCTGCTGAGATCAGTGATTATTACTGACTGAAAACATTTGCATTTTTAAAGACATTTGCATAATGCAGACATGCATGCATCTAATATACTGAGCTAATGTCGGCAATTAGCCCGATTATCATTTCCCATACTGAGCCATGCACACACACACACACACACGCACACACACACACAGTCAGTCTGGTGGGATTCTATGAGCTGCCAGCTTTCTGACAACAAGATAAATAATAAACCTCTGATGGATGAAGTGGGAGCTCAAAGGAGATTCAATCAAATCTAAGTGAAGTGGCATCAGAGTGTGTGTGTGTGTGTGTGTGTGTGTGTGTGTGTGTGTGTGTGTAGAGGAACTCCTTTTGTAGATCAAAGCTTATTTGAATCTACATTTTTTTATACATAGTGTTTTAAAAAAGGATGAGATAACATATTTATAAAAAAAACCCCAACTGAAATATTTCACCTCTTTGCTTCTGTTGCGCAGTGGAAAAGTACAAATCCACAGACACGTGAGTCTATTACACTGACTGAAGTCGAGGCTACAGGAGTAAAGTGGAGTCAGGTGAAATCCTCCTGCGGAGCTGCGTTTTCCTGAAGCTTAGCAGACTGTGTCCGGGGCTCAGAGACAGAAGACCTAAAGCCGGCTGAACTTGTGACGTCCTCTGTGGGGCCCATTCAGACTGTACAGCTAAATCTGGATCTAATTAGAACGACAGGACGAGGAAATGTCCTCTCCCTCTCCCCGCACTCCCACTGCTCTCCGGGGCCAAAAGAACTTTCATAATTAGGGCCGAATTGATTGCGGATGCATTGAACTGTTTCACAGGTTGTTGCTGTTTTTGTTTTTGTTTTTTTTAAAATAACACACACGTAGAAAAAAAAAGTGACAAAGTTTGCCCTTATGACCTGATAAATCATCAGGTGAAACTGGGTCTTTTCTATCCATCAGTTTCGGGATTTTTTTTTTTTTTTTGCAACATGACTTTCGGAATGATAACGTTGGTCTATAACGTTGGTTAAAATGGAAATTGACAAACAAAAGGTCCAAATTGTTGTTTTCCCAAAGTGACCAGTTGGAGGTTCGAGAGCTTTTTGTCCGCTCAATCAAATGCATCCTGGCGTTTGTACTCAGACAAAACGATGAAATGCCATATAATTAAAACAAAATCACAGCTTTCTCTGTAAATTACAACGCAGAGCCACGAAACAAAAGAAACAGTGTCAAATATAGAGACAACAACTGTAGCCACTTTGAATCTGCCTGTTTCCTGTGGAAATCGTACCTGATCGTGTGGGACGCCACTTAGCAGAGAGCCTGTCAACAAACCCTGTCATGATGTGGCAGAAGCTGCGACTGGATTCTCAACAAACTGAAATCATTTCCTCTTCTCCTTATTACACTTTTAATCATTTCAGCCAATCAGCACATATTTGTACCAATTTAACCTAAACTTTTTTTAAATTCCAGTCTGCTTTATAGAATATAGAGAACATAAGAACAATAACGGTTTGATTTACACAATGGTTTGATTGGCAGTGGCTGAGAGATACAATTTGATATGGTGATGTCATATAAAAAAAAATTAAACTGACCTATTGTATCTCAAACTCAGTTACCTGGAGTTATGAATTGTTGCTTTGGAAAACTGGACGAATGCTACAAAATATTTACGCTGAGTTTCCAGTTTTTGTCTGGGATCTATATCAGCGACGCGCGTGGTGCGCGTGGCGTCTCCGGGGCGATGCAGAGCAGTGATGGAGCGGTGGAGTGATGGGATCTCTGTGAGGCTCGTGGAACTCTTAGTCACACATTGCTTTCATCTGGCTGCTGTCAGGCTCCTGCAGTGAGAGAGTGAGAGAGAGAGTGAGAGAGAGAGAGAGAGATGATTAGCTTTTGTTCCTGTGTGGATATAAATATTTCAGTGAAATATTAAGAGCAGACTTTAAACTACTGTTGCCATTAAGGTGAAGCCGGGGACGAGGCCTGAGAGCTGGTGTGGACGGAGGAGTGAGGAAGAGGCAGGAGAGAGAAGACGCACTGATCTGTGATCTGCGGCATCTGACTCTAACAGGCAGTAAAGATGCAGAGGGAGGGGAGAGACGCTGACGCCGACGCTGACGATGGCGTTGAGGATGAAAGAGACGGAGGAGACGCGGCGCGGGAGCCGAGTGGCTGAGGCCGACACTTCGTCAGAGGCAGGGCTCCTTGTCAGATGGGCTAATGCCGCCTGAGTTCAAGTCCCTCTTAAAGATGTCAGATCACACAGGCAGATTGCCCGTGGAGGAATTCAAGCAGGCGCCGCCGGGGCAGCTGGGAAATTGCATTTGCCGCCTGCTACAAGATCCTGATAAGAGCAGATTTGTTCTAAGAAAGCAATGACAGGGCAAGGTTATCACAAAGCTGCCCCCCCCCCCCCCACACACACACACACAACTGCAGCATGGGAGGGGGGGGTTACTCTGACTGTGACATCATCTATACGACTTTACCATCACATCGTTAACATGAAAACAAGATCCTCATACTCATCAATCTGACAAGTGCAAATGATCTGAACATTTGGTTCAGCAGTGTGTGTGTGTGTGTGTGTGTGTGTGTGTGTGTGTGTGTGTGTGTGTGTGTATCAGGTGGAAGTTTTCACTCTGCTGTTGTGGAGTGGAGACAAGCTGATGATAGGAGAAGGTGACAGAGCGCTGGTGGAGGTGTGTGTGTGTGTGTGTGTGTGTGTGTGTGTGTGTGTGTGTGTGTGTGCAGCCAGACTCCTGATAGGTGTCAGAGAGCTGTCTGATTTTTCCAGGAGACGCTCAGGTGAGGAGTGAAGAGCATATCTGCGTCTGTCTCCTGCAGAGTTTGGAGACACAGGGACATAAGACTCAGTCCAGCAGCTCAGACACTGTGCTGCTGATTTATTTATTATTCATCAGGTCACTAATGAAAATGATCAGTTCTCACCTGCAACAGTCGCCATCTTGGCTACGTAGCAGAAGTGTGCAGGGAGACACATACACACACATACACACACATACAGTATAATACCAGGGTGTATGGTGAACTACAGTAATTAATGAGCGAGCACTGGTTGGCTGAGATGATGGAGAGAGAGAGAGAGAGAGAGAGAGAGAGAGAGAGAGATGTGTGGACGTCTGAGCTTTGAGGTCTTACAGCTGTCAAAGTCTTAATCTACCTGTCAGCAGGTGTGTGGACGCCGGGCTTAAAGTCGTCCTGGTGCTGGACCCGCGTCCTGTGATGGACGTTTACTGTCTCCTCAGCTTCATGTGTGAGGACAGAGAGGGAGCGAGCGAGCGAGGTGCAGACATAAACCAGACACTGTAACAAACACACACACAGAGTTTACACACAGTAACAATATGTCTGTGTTTTACAGGAAATGCATCAACACTACTAATGTTATTGAAATAATTTAAAAAAAAAACATACCTACTAAAGAGGGAGAGAACACGTGGCCAAACGCCAAACGCCAAACGCCGCTGGAGCAGAGCGGGGAGCGAGGAAGCCGCCGCAGATAAAACACAATCTATGAAACGTGATATGTAAATGATTCAGTGTGACATCAATCAGGTGTCTGGGAATAAAAACATGTTCCTGAGTGATTTTCTTTTTTTTTAATCCTTTCATTAAACAGGACGTTGCAGATTTAAATGAACATAAAGGCGATAAAACCTCATTTTCAGCTGGAGAATAATGAAAACATCATCATTAACGTGGTGACGTTATGTAAATGAAGCTTCACATTTGCCATTAAGACAATCAATTTACTGCATTAATTACAATTATTTAATAGGATTTTATCCTCAATAATAATAATAATAATAATAATAATAATAATAACAACAATAATATTAATAATAACAATAACAACAATAACAACAATAATATTAATAATAATAGTAATAATAATAATAATGTTATAATCTTTGCAGCTGCTGTTCAGTTTGTGTTTTAGGTGTTGACTTTAAAATAATGGATTCACCATAAACACGTCATAAGAGCGTGGAGAATAAACATGGAGGATCATTGGACGTCGGCCTCCATCAGGGGGCTGTGGAGAGCAGCGGCGTTGGGTGCTGACGCTGTCGCGCTATAAATCATAGTCTTATTAACCCGCGGCCAAGTGAATGTAAAGTCCCATCAGCCTCGGGGGAGCCGGCAACAGCAGGCTGCTTCTCTTAGCCCCCAGCCTGCAACCACAGAGTACACACAACACAGAGTACACACAACACAGAGTACACACAACACTCACAGTGTGTGCATGTGTGCAAACAACAAAACAATATACACAATCCATATGTGGATCGAAATCAAATCCACACTGTGTTTCCGATACCAACCGATGCCCCCCCCCCAAAAAAAAATCATATCCCCCCAAAAAAAAAATCATATCCGGTAAAAAAAACAAAAGTAAACAACGCAAAAGTCTCTCAAAAACTATACATGACAACTCTCATATTTGGACATTGTGTTGTTGTGTCATTAAAAAAGTAAAAACCGATACCGATAAGTTCCGATGTTACACTTTAATGCCAGTATCGGCCGATAATATCTACTCACGACATCATCTGACTCCCGGAGGACAGATCCAACCTCTCCGTTACTGGACCAGGATTGTTATGGTTGGTAAATGTTTCATATCCAGTTTCAGAGTCAAAGAGGATGTTGTGTTTCTGCACAGATTGTTAAGCCCCCTTCAGGGAGTGGATTGTGTATTTGTTCACATCTCATGATAAAAACAAAACACAGAAACATTTGACCTGATTGTTGAAACCAGGTTTGTCTGTACCTGAAGGATGAGTTAAGATCACCTCTTTAATTCCTTGACACACGGGAGAATACACAAACACACACACACACACGCGCACACACACTCCTCCCTACCTGCCAATATATCACAGCCCCCTAGGTAGGAAGATTGATGGCATTAAATTGCTTCTATCCAGGTTTTTTATCAGGATTTACAGGAGTTGCTGCACCGAGAGCTTTCCAGCACCACTCCCCTCCATAAATCATCACACACACACACACACACACACACACACACACACGCACACGTGCCACACACATGCACAAACAGCCCTGCACATACTGTATCCGCACAAACCTGTTCCCACGTGGACTTTGGGATATGGCCGTAACAAGATGGATGACCTCCTCGACGCCTGCTGCCAAAACCTTAAACCACACACACGCACACACACGCACACACACACACGCACACACTCAGATGGGGGAACATGTGTACATTTTGACTCTGTAATGGAAAATGTCAATCTCCGTCGATGGCAGGCCCTGGAAACACAGTGATTCCTTCCCGTCCTCCCATCGCGCTCATTATAGGAAAATGTCACCTCATTTCCCGAATACACGTCGCCTGATTAATTTCTGAAAAGGGGACGGAGAGAGACGGAGAGAGACGGAGAGAGAGGTGCCATCTGTCCTGGAGACGGTGGAAGGTGTTTCTGTGGAGGGGACAGGACGTCTGAAGTGGACCCTGTCTGCTCTGAGGACACTGGCAGCTGATGTCCTGGATCAACCCAGACATCTCAGCTATGTTCTCCCTCCACTGACTCACAACCCAAAACAACTGGAATCTACAGCGCCGCCTCAGAAGGTCCACCTCAACCGCTTCACATCCTGTCCTGCATGTGCAAACAGGATGCTGGTCGTTTAGTTACGGTTGCCTAGTTACAGAAAAAAAAAACCCACACACGATAAAACTAGGAACAGCGAGTCAGAGCGGGTGTTTCAGGCGGCGAGGAGCGCGTGTTACTGACAGGAAATGAATGGTTTCCTTCGCTGCAGGTAGAAGAAGGAGGTTTGAGACGTTCAGCCAGGAGCGACTCCGACTCCGACGCCCATCAGCATCCTGAAAAGAAACGAGTGAAAAAAAGACAATGGAAGACAAATGAGGTGGAGGTGAAGAGGAGAGGCGGTGTTTCACAGCTGCTAAATAATTAGCATCAGACAGTGGCATCGTCCTGCCTCCCTGCCTGTCAGAAAGATGACCCTCAGACTGAAGACAACAGCTACCCTGTTTCATCACACACACACACACACGCACGCACGCACACACACACACACACACACACACACACACCAAGACCCTGTTTAAAACCCCGATCACACCGTGACAACAGTCCAATTCTTTTCAATTTAAATACTGATTCAATTCTTCTGTTGCTTTTTGTTGTCACTCGCCAAATTTCTTCCCTGTGTGTTTGTTTGTGTGTTTGTTTGTGTGTTTGTGTGCGTGTGTGTGTCTGCAGGAGACAGAAATGAATATTGAATGACTGTGACCTGCAGCCTCGTCGCGACCACAGAAACTCACAACTTTTCAAAGTGGCTGGAAAATGGTGGAAAACGTTGGTGTTTCCCACCATTTTCTTTTTTCTGGTTTCAGAAACAATATGTAAACGTCATGAAGGTGTGAATGTTAAAGAGCGTCGCATCATTAGTGGACGCTGAACTCAGGTGAGGTGACCACGGCGACGTGGAAGATCACGGAGAACCAGCAAACATCATACAGACTACAGACAGGCAGACAGACAGGCAGACAGACAGACAGACAGAGATGAGAGGAGGCTCCTGACTGAAGCACAAAGGAACTCACGACACCAGCGACACTTCACTCTCTCTCACTCTCTCTCTCTCTCTCAGCAGAGCAGGAGGTGGGAACACTGACAACAGACAGACATTTAACATGAGGTTCCTCTGTGTGTGTGTGTGTGTGTGTGTGTGTGTGTGTTATTTGCCACCTCTGCTTCTCCTCCTCTTCTCTCTCTGTGACACATGAGACTTTTACTTGCAATTGAAAACTGGATTTTCTTTTCCGTTTCGCAGGAAATATGCCGACACACACACACAGACACACACACACACACACACACACGGTGAAACTGTCTGCTCTCTTTGACTCGTCATGCATTAAAGAACATGTCACAGTTGGTGGATATGTACACACACTGTGTAAAACTTCCACATGACACTGACGTGATGTCATCATGTCATCGATGTCTATGAGCAGGTGACTTTCTACAAAGTCACGTTTCACGTTTCTGACATTTTAAAAACAACAACCATTAAATAATCAGGTTTAAAGGTCAACGTCAGGAGGTCAGTCCTCGTTTGTCCACGTCTTTGTCTCTCTAACTGTCTCAATCAGCAGGATGCTTCAGCTGCTGAGTCGGAAGCAATCACAACACGTGCAGATCATTTCATTTACACTTTTTATACACACACACACACACGCACACACACACACACATGCACGCACGCACGCACACACGAAGGCCAGATTGTTTCAGTGGTGTTGATTTGTTCTTATTTTAGAATTCAACTTCCTCCGCTGCTGATCCAGATCTCATTTCCTGACTCTTAACCCGACAGGATCCCTGTGTGTGTGTGTGTGTGTGTGTGTGTGTGTGTGTGTGTGTGTCCATAACAACGTGCAGTGCACAGAGGTCTCAGAGAGACAGACAGATGGGATGTTTATCTGAACTCAGCAGGATATTATTGTCAGTCATTTTTCTAAATGTATATTCAAATGCTTTGAATTCCCTGTTTTAAGATGGTAACACTGTCACGCTGCCAGAACCCAGACATCCCATAGAAAACAAATGAAACATGACAGTGAATGAATGAATATGAATATGTTTTTCATAAATAACTCTCAGCATAGACACTTAGCTTTGACAAAGCTGTTTCACAGCAGGAAGCTTATTAAAGATGCCAACACCAATTAACTCTAAATAAATAGAAGAGACAGGTTTTATATATATATATGTATATATATGTGTGTGTGTGTGTGTGTGTGTGTGTGTGTGTGTGTGTGTGTGTGTGTGACGATCCACACAGACGACACAGGCCATTTTTAGCATTAGCACAAATGACCAGTGTCTGTCCACGTTTTTACTGCTGCATCACTCCTTTAAAGTCCATCCGGCCCCCCGCCCCCCCCCCCCCCCCCCCCCCCCCCCCCCCCTCCTCCCACCCCTCCCCCCCTTTCACTCCCTTCATAATAGGACTCATAGATCCAGAGACATGTCCCATTCACCGCAGACAATGCCGGACTCCGAACACCCACCAGGAAGAAATCAGAGGACTCAGAGGCAAACACTCGACTCAGTGTGTGTCACTGTGTGTATGTGTGTGTGTATGT
>JAFBJQ010002088.1:130932-163891 GCA_016785345.1 Trinectes maculatus
GAATAATTATCCATACTCAGAGTGAATCAGCGCCACGAGGCCGCCTGTGATTTATTCCGGCGTTTGTTATTTCATTCAGGCAGCGCCGCATAATAGAGCCGTGGCGAATGAGATGGAGGCTGACGGCTTAAAACGAACAAAGAGTGTGAGTGAGGGAGGAGATGGGAGGGGAGGACTGTCAGGACTCATCCGGTCCAATGGACTGATGGGAATGAATGGATGGATGGATGGATGGATGCTCTGCTTCCTGTCTGACACATACGAGTTGGCATGAGTCACTCACTCACTGCATCGACTCTGCTGGAGTTGTTTTTCTATGTTTTCTATCTCTACGTCAGCTATGACACAAAGAGAAATTAAAGACAAGAGAGAAATAAAAACGATTAATCAACGAATCAATTGACAAATGTTAATTGATTGCCCACATGGATACACACACACACACATATATATATATACATTAATCCATATTTTCACTTTACCTAATAATAAAACAACGCGTCATTTGGACGTTTTCATGGATCCCTGGGGGTTTGACTCAAAAGCCGCCTTTGGCCCTGTGACTCGCTCCTCTGTCAGATTGATGTTTCCACATTGTGACATCATCAGCAGGAGCAGGGATCCACGCTCGCCGCCCGCTACGTCCAGACGGAGGAGTTAGCTTCCTCCTGAGGGATGATCACATCCAGTGACTAACACTGACCTGTATTGATCACCGTGGAGACAGGACCCCTTAACGCACTTTCACTGAGAGGAGGCCTTTTCACACACGTGTGTGTGTGTGTGTGTGTGTGTGATGGAGATAAAAAACTGTGTGATATTATTATGGTATGGACTCTCTGCAGACACATGGCCTTCACTCTGCCACATTCACATGGATGGTAAGAAAATACAGGACTCACAGCTATTTGTGCCTGATTTGTGCATTTTAATTGGTTTATTACCACCGAACACACACACACAGGCGCACACACACACACGCGCGCGCACACACACACACTTTTTTTTAATGCTGTTAAACAAACTGTCCAGACTGTAGAATCCTTTCAGTGCTTTAGCCTTCGGTAAGATCCAGTCGCACAACACCACAACCTTGTGCACTTAGCCTCACATTAATATTCAGCAGAGGAGCCGTTCTGTTCAGTGCTCTGAGCGACAGTGGGCGGAGACACTGCTGGTCCTCCACCTGATTATTATAAATAAAAGAATGTGAACGTTACGAGGCGCACAGCTGTGACTGATAAACTATAACCACACACGCGCACAAACACACACACACCATAAAAATGCATCACAGGAGTGAAAGGTGCATCCCCTGAAGCAAAGTGAAATGAAAGCTACTGTTTCACACTGCGTCGGCTGTGAGAAGAAGAAGAAGTTGGAAGAGAAGAAGAGAAGAAAAAGAAAGATTGTCACGTTGAAGAGAAATATGGTTTGTTTTGTTTTCACACTGCTTATCACTCCGTCACCTGACTTTTGTCATAACAATAAAAAAACATGATCCATTCGATAAGGAAACAGCTGAAGCTGCAAACATCAATCGAGATGCCAGAACAGGTGCAGTTCAGCGATCAATCACAAATCACTCGGGACTAAACGGCGCCTGATGACTGACAGTCGGCTCAGTGTTCAGGTTGTTAGCTCAGTTTATTTCCCCCTTTCAGCCAATAATTAATAAACGACATGACGAACAGCAGCGAGAACGCGGTGCCTGAGGGGAAGTAACGACCTGGTGAGGAGGTAATAGAAAGACGCTTTGGTTATCCGGTTATCGTGCTGCGTTCACTGTCTGCTTCATGACCCTAACCTGTGAGCGTCTCTCGTCTGATTGGCTGCTACAAAGAAACGTGACAAAGGAAAGTCTGTGATGATCTTGCCAGGGCTTGTAAAACATAAATATGTGTAGTTGTGCACTGAATGTAAACTAATCCACAGTTGACGACAGTGCTTTTGATGTCTGTGTTTGGCGATGTCCTGTGAGACGGCGCCGCTGAGGACGCACGCGTGTGATGAACCGATCCTGGTTATTGGCTGTGAGAGACGAGGAAGGAAGAAGAGAAAACACAGCTGAGAAGAAAAGCAGGGGTTAGATACAGATACACACACACAGCACACGAGGAACAGCACCGAGTCAGAACAGGTGATTATAATAATTGTGGTTGAGAGGGGGGTGGAGAAGAAAGGTGGGGGTGGGGGTGGGGGATCAATGAGAGACAGATGAAAGGAAAGACAAACAAAGAGTGATGGAAGGGATGAGGAGGGTTTCATGGCCACGGGAACACACATGAAAACACTGTGTGTCTGAGTGTGCGTCTTATTGTGGTTGGACTTAAAATGACATTAACGTGCAACATTTCAAAAACATAAATAAATACAGGTGGATGTGATCATTTGTCCTGCAGCTTTAACCATTTGTTAATGTGATGTCATCTTCAAATGGGAACGTTTATTGTCCAACACAATATCCTCCCCAGTGGACAGTGGAGGTAACTGTATTGGACACTGACTCCTCACCGTGCACCTACACGAGTCAGTGTCTGGATCAATACAACAAGTCAAACAGGATCCACTGATTGGATCCTGAAACACCAGAAAAACAACAACAACAACAACAACAATAACAACAATCCCGTACCTGAAAAATATAATCAAAAACAGGAAGTAGGAAACAACTGAGAAGCGAACCCTGGTCATATTACGATATTTTATTTCTTCCTTTGCTTCATACAGACGGGATCTTCTGCTGGAGGATCTACAGGAGTATACAGGAGACACGTTACGGTTTGTCCCTTTTGTCCATAATGTGTCCGTCCTGAACAAACATCAGCGCCTGCGTCCACTTTGGACTTTATGAACCTATACCTCGGAAATCTCTCGAAGCATCTACTCCTCCATCCTGCACTGTCAACGGGCCAACGTCCACAATAAACACGTCGCTTAGATTTCAAACAAAACAAAGAAACATAACGTTACACTTTAAGCTCCTTGTACTGCTGTCCATTTCAAACCATGCAACACATACGCTATGTTGTCATCACCCGAGTGTCCAGGCCTTTGCTGCATGTGTATCCATGCAGTCATATTGAAGTGTATTGTCACAGATGGCGGGTGATGCACAGTAACTCGCTGTTATCGACCACACGCACACACACACACGCTACTTTTTTCACAGAAATGCACAGTTAAATGCTTTACGCTCACCTCGGTGCTTGATCATTTTTATGTCCGGTGCATGTGTGACTTTTCATTTATAGTGTCACAAATGCTCATAGGTGCACCCACCGACCCCAACACACACACAGACACACCTTACCAGCCTACTTTCTCTCTGTGTGTGTCTCAGTGATTTGGTGTGTGTCCTTGAGCGTTCACAGCCTCTCGATGTCTCTGTATTTCTTCCTCAGGATGGAGACCTGGTCTCTGAACAGCACAGGGTCCAGTCTCATCTGGGAGTGCACCAGGGGCATGAAGCCCAGCCAGCGGCTGAAGGCGTTCATGCAGGTCTGACGCTGGGCGAAGTGGTCCGGGTCGGCCCACCGCGAGGCCTTGGAGCCCTGCAGTAAGAGACACACATACAGAGAGGAGGAGGAGGAGGAGGGAGTACACAGCAGGTATTAATGCTGACTGTGACAAATAACTGTGGCGAAAAAAAAGTTACTCAGTTATTCAGTTACATCAATGAGCATGTGAAACCCATCAGCTGATGGAAATCAAACTGACACGTCGTCAACATTTACTATAGTCCTCCACGAGAGAAAAGAAAACAAACACTTTAATCAGTGTGTGTGTGTGTGTGTGTGGGTATATATATAAAACATAGTGTATATAATCATACAGTCTATATAGTAACACAGTGTATATAATCATTCAGTATATATAGTAACACAGTGTATATAATCATTCAGTATATATAGTAACACAGTATATATAATCATACATTATATATGATTGTACAGCATACAAAGGGCTGGTCACACCAGGAAGTGGTTCAGTGTAAAATGATCTGCACAATATTAAACTGCAATATTAAACTGCAATATTTAACTGCTGTGTTTGATGCACAAACACAACAGGAAGCCGGGACATGCTAACAATCAATCACAGCAGCTTCGTTCTATTTTCTCCACGCTGTCGCTCCATCCCCTCTGGCAGGTTGTTCTCCGTGTCGTTCATCGTGTCCTTTAATAGAGTTATTAAAAATAGGGGGAAAAGCTGTTTGCGATAACAAGCATGCTGAGTGTCACCAGTTACTGGGGTGGGTGGGTGGAGGGGTGGGGGACATCACCTGAGTGAAAGTTGATTCTCCGGCAGACAGAGAACTCAAAGTCTCACATATTGTTAGAAAGTACAGCTGTAATTGCAGAGTTAGTTAAATTGCTCAGTGTGTTGGTCCAAATAAAAACACCAGCACCATCGTTTGGGAAAACGGGGACAGAGAGTCCTTGGTGGGGTTTTTACGACCAGCACCTGCTTTGTCGCACCGACATTTAGCCTCTAGTTTTCCGCCGTACGTCATTTTAATAAAAGCAGATCGCTGTGCCTAAAACAGCAGAGGACTAAATATAGCACTTTATCCGGTGCAACATCAGGGGACCCATCTGCATCTTTATGAGTTTGTCCCTGAGTCCGGAAGAACCTGATGATTTTGAAGTTTAAAAAAAATACACATTTTAGTTTTAATACTTTTCCTGTTTTATCAGACTGTTTTTTTTTTTAAAGTTACTGAAATAATAAAAGTGTTGTATTACAACTTTGCGGCTGTGCAATTTTACAGTTGTTTCAATAGTAGAAGCTCGTAAAAACACACGCGGTTACCTGCGCTGGACAACAGGTGGCGCACCGGTTGCTGGGAGATGGATCGATTGGGACTTGGGGGGGTGGAGTGGGGTATATGAGGGTGAAGACACCTCTGTTAAAGTGAGTCATGGTTGCGAAGCCAAATGCACACTTTGATTCAAACCTTAAAGTTTCAGGTCATTACTTGTCTGCTTTGTTTTGTTTTTATCCAGGTACTGCACATGTGACCCACTCGCTCCTGATTGGACCAAAACAGTCACGTGTCACATTTACCAAGTTTACTTCCCCATTATTAGGAGAACTATCATTGTATGATGAACATATATTATAATGTAGTTTAGTTACATTTGCGTTACTACTGGTACTACTGGTATTTCTATATCGCGGTTTGGTGTCGGAGTCATTTCAGGTCTCGGTCTTCAAACATGATCTGAGTGGACAAAGTTTCCCAAAAGATGTCGGCTCCCATCACCTCCTGCGTGTTAAACGCCTCCTATCTGCCGCCGCTTCCGGCCAAGTAACAAATCAAGGGTGAGAGCGGAGGAGCAAGAAAAGGAGAGATACAAAAAAAAAAAGAGAAGCGGAGAGGGAGAGCGAGGGCAGGAGCGTGTAAATCTTGGTTTGCCATGCTGCCTTCACAATTAAGACATTAATCACTGAGTCCATACTGCAGAGTCATCGCACTGCCTGTGGTCAGGCCATCAATCAGTACCTGACACAGGGCAGGCCACACACACACACACACACACAGACACACACGCGCACACACAGGGATCTCCCAAAGAGAAGGTCACGGCTGTATATAACCTAAAGCGCCTCCTCTATTGCTTTTCCAACACAGGAGGCTGTGAACTTCTTTTCATCGTCTTTTCCATTTATCAAAGTGGAGTCAGGCGGTCGCTCCATTTCCTATAAAACAAATGGCCTTAACACGCAACTCACGCTGTCGCACGCCATCGCCAATGTGACGCTACAAACATCGCTGTTTTATTTGTGCGTCACTGTTCAAAGCACACTATCAAGGTTGAGGTGAATCGCCAAGAGATAAATGCAAATATTATATTAAGTTCAGTCTGGGAAAGAGAAGAACCACTGGCACATTATATGATATATCGTTCTTATGATGTGTAGCAAAAGCACAAATATTCTCCAAGAAGAAACTGACAGCTCGATTCTGATGTTCTGTTTTTTCGAGTGCTGTCAGCGGGGGATCAGTGGAAGGTCTCCAACACTGACCCCTCTCTTTTAGTGGTGACCCTGCCTCGACCTGTGAGACAGCTCTGCCGCTGGGACGAATTATTTTGAAGGTTTCACTTGTAACCGAGTTTTTAAAAAACAGAACCTTTAAAATTGTCACTGCGCCACAGAGACAGTCCTACCTGGGTCATCATGGTCTCCTTGTACTGCTTCTTCTGCGTGACTTTGATGGGCGGCTGCTTGGTGACGGCGGAAACCAGGAAGTTCATCAGGATGTCCTCGCAGTTGGCCATGCGGTCCACCGTGGTCAGCAGGCTGGGCGGGACCAGGTGCGTGAACAGGAAGTGGTAGTATCTGACAGACACGTGTGACATAGATCAACATTCATGTTTTCAGGCAGCGTTTCTGTCGTCTATGTTTCATGTTCTACTCTGTATTGTACTCGATGACACACACACACACACACACACACTCTTTCCATCTCTCTCGGCATTTGAGAGTCTGACGAACAAAAGGACTAAAGAGCTACTGCGAGCTTCCTAACAATAGAACAATGAGGCTGCTGTTTATCTGCGTGACGAGATGCTTCACATCCCTTCAGAGAGCGACGCTTCCATCCATTCACCTCAATCACACTCCACCTTCTCCTTTCAGCCCCTGCTCTGTGCTTCCCACAATCCTTTTATGAGATAACAGGGTCGCGGAGAAAGATCATATCTCATTTCCCCGTTCTACCACTTCAGTCAAAAAAAATAAATAATAAAATAAAAATGCGACTGGTGAAACATTATAATGTGGTTTGTATCTTGTGGAGAAAGAGAAAGAGCATTTCTTAGTTAGAAGTTTGTTTCTTCGATGCTCAAGAAAGTAGAGGGAGAGGTTTAATAATGAATTATCTGCATAGCATGCAGAATAATTTATACGTCTGTGCTTTTAAAATATTGAAATGCATCTTGATGCTGATGGTGCTGATGCTGATGATGATGGGGGAGGCAGCAGAAGAGCTTCAGCTGGTCAGCTGGAGATCTCTTACCTGTGGTAGAAGGCTGCTCCTGTGAGGACCATGGAGTAGTCGTTGGTCCACTTGGAGGTGTAACCCCAGCGGGATCTGGAACTATCCCAGTAGTGGCTTCTCGCCGGATAGCCCACGATGCGCTCTGGGAAACTCTGCCATACAATAAACGCAAAATCCACCTGCGGGAGAGAAAAGGAAGTTTTTTTTAATTATTATTTAATTTCTTTAACAAGACATTGATTCCTGCATCTGAACTTCAGCATTGCTTCAGAGGATGGATGGACAGAGGATGGATATGTTGTTGGGCTTCTCCTCTGGAGCCACACATCTTTCTAACAGGCACAAAAAGTGTACGACTTTCCCATGAAAGAGACATTTGGAGTGGAGCTCTCCTTCGGGCCCCGTGACCTTGGAGAAACCAGGTCCACCCGACAAGATCCTCTTTTGAATTCAAAAACACCACTGAGACGCAGCGGCAGACACACCAGAGAATGGGGATTAGCACACACAGAAACACTTGGTAATACACACACACACTCACGGCATCTCAAGAGCCCAGGCAGAAAATTAATTACCAGAATAGTGGCGGTGGAGGGAAAGTGGCAAACCGTGGATGTTCTTCAGCGATACCTCGCGGATCCTGTCATGAATCGCATGAGCAATTACTGTAAAGTGGCAGCGCTAAGCCGGGGAAAGGTTGGCGCCGCCATCGTCAGTGTAACCGCCGGCAACCGGGTGTGTGTTATCTGTGTATATATGCCGTGCCAGAGTGTGTGCGTGCGTGTGTGCGTTTACACTGCATGTGTCAGATGTCTCCCCAGCTCTGCTGAAAGGATTAATGATATCATGCAAATATAATTTTTGCCTTGAGTGATTAACAGATTAACAGAATGTGCATGTGTGTGTGTGTGTGTGTGTGTAAAATAGAGCAGGTAGCTGTGAGATGAGATGAGTCTGACACATACTAACAGATTCTACACAGACAGAATCTATGTGAGGAGCAGAGGGTCAATCCGGCCATACATCTGGTACAAATCTCTTCTGACGTTTGGGTTTAACATGTCCAGTCTTATGAGATGAAGAGGAGTTACATCATATTCTGGAGGCCTGAGCGGCATGTTGTTCTCTCCACTCTGTTTTGACACGTCGTATTCCGATATATTTGGGCCCCTGTGAGGGAAAAGTCTTTTACACGGATCTTGTACCCGACGGGTTTTGACCCTTGTGTGTGAGCGTGATGCAGCGGGGAACCAGCAGGGGGCGTAAAGTCGACTCTGTGGTTATTAGCGACCATCGCAGGGTTGTAGTTTGCGATACTTTTTGGAATTGTGGCTCCTCTTCGCCGGCTGCTCTCAGCGGGGCACTGTTTTTGCCCGGGTCTTTAAGTGATCTCTCGCTTCTAGTAGCACTTAAAAAGAACAGTCTGTCCTGTCAAACTGCCCCCCCACCCCACACACACACACACACATCCCCAACCCCCAAATGATCCTGTGTCAACTCCCCCCAGAGTTCCTTTCATCCTTCACCACAGCTCCTTTTACCACAGGTTGAATTACTGGTAATAATGAGACCTGGAGAAGTGCTGCACCCAAACACTGCAAACAGCTCACATTAAATACTAATAACATGCACACGTGTGTGTGTGTGTCATGCATATTTATGATCAGCATTCAGGTTCCATATGTTTGACTATAAAGGTTTAATCAACACATATGCGCATAAGGTGTAAACGTTTCCCTTGGCTCCATTAAAACGTCACTGTATCTAGCTGTATCAGTCAATATTGTTGTTATATGCTGGTTTGTATGTTGGAAAAAACGTTTCCTTTGATATTAAAAATATAATTTAGTTTTCATAAAATGTCAAAAGTAGAATAAGGTAAAAGGGTCAAAAGGTCACGTTGTAGGTAATATTATCTTCTATGAGTTTATGATTATGCTGACGAGTGCTTTAAGTCCACATTGAAAACCCTGCATGATGATTACTATTATTATTATAAAATGCTAATTACTTTAAAAAAGTGCCTGCTCACAGATCGCTTTGCTGGTGGAGCATTATTTCTATGTCCACCATATTGAAAATGTCTTCCACAGGGCGCAATGCAGCGGCACGCTTGGTCGCCCAATGAGAGACAAGCGCTCTGTCAGGTTTCTCTCAGTCGTTTTCTCTCCTCTTATCTCTCTTTGTGGAATAACCACAATGTTTAATGAGCTGAAACCACGTCATTATGAAATTGGCACCACCGTTCCTCCACTTCGGTCTTTAGCAGAGCTGGATAGTGAGCACAGGAGAGATTCACTCCATGTCCTCTTTACGATTCGTCTATCGGACATCTACTTCCTCTCATTTATTAAAAAAAAACAAACAAAAAAGCAAGTTGCCTGCCCATAAATGTTGAGCTCTTATTGCGGTGCCATAAAGTGTAATTGTGATTCTGTTAGCATGGAAAAGGTTGAACACTGACTTGGCTCTGATCGATACAACATCTCGGGGTTTGGAGATACAGTATATCGGATCTCTTGGGCTCATCGGGCCTCGCGATCCATTATGGATCACATCTTTTTACTCGCTGAACGTCTGCGGAGAAACATGGCTGAGACCCGCGATGACTGTTAAAGCAGGAGCTGATCTGACTCAGCGTCGCTGATGAGCTGTTGACGATCATTTGTCCATGTGTGGTCAAAAACCAGAATAATTAAATAGTCTTCCGGTTTCTAACATGATCTCCTCTCCATCTCTTCTCATGTGTTCTGCAGCAGCTGTCACATACCACTGGACTGTTTCACATCCTCTCTCTTAAGTAAGAAGTGAGATTTTAATGTGAGAGCTCTTCGGGGCTTCGACAGTGTAATAATACAGACCCAGAGGAAACGGCTCTCGTAAAACCTCCCGACTCAGCGAAAACAACTTTTCATTAAAAACGCTTTCAGTCCCATTTTCTCTTTTTGCCACATCATTTGTTTATTATATGTTTACTATATAATTTTTGTATCATGTTTGTGTTTTTGGCAACTTTTTTGTCACAACAATGTTAATATTAGACATAAAATTTTCAAAAAAACATTTTAAAAATGTGGAAAATTTCAGGCATTTTTTTTTCTCTCTCTTTGTAACTCGCCTAGCTACGGAGCCTGTAAAGGGACATGTGGGGGAAAAAAAAGTTAAATTTTTTAACATTTCGGGTGCGCACCTGGAACTTTCGGGTGCGCACCTGAAAATAGCCTCGTATGTATGAAAATGACAGTACAGGAGTTAGTTCGCTTGTATTTTGGCTAGGTTAAAGCTAACTTTAGGCTGTAGGGTACAATTCATGTATTTCTAATTCATATGTCTAAAATTAACATTTATATTTACCTTATCGTCTTTCAGTTGATTAATGACACTATCCGGTATATTTCAGGCTTTCAGAAAAGACTGCAGGTCATTTTCTGCTGCCATTCTTGGAGATTAGCCCAAAGACGCGACGCACATTGATTCTGTTACGGTGCATGCGCACCTGAAACTTTCGTGTGCGCACCTGAAACGTTTAATTTTTTTTTTCTTCACGTCCCTTTAGGGGCTCCGTGCGTAGCAAACATAAAGCAAATGGTTTTAAAGGGTTAAAGGCCACCGCACGTTTTGCACCTTGTGTCACTGTTTGGCAGAGTGAGGCACTTTGTTTGCTTAATTTCAGCGAGGATCAATACGCTGTTAAGACTTCACCACCTTTTGCCACTGGCTGACATGAAACAACGCACGGCGCTGCTGCTTATAAAAACAGCACCTCACTCCAGTGGGTGGAAAGACCCCTTCACTTTGCAGACAGCTGTTTCTAAATGCATTTATGAAGGATTCTCAATGCGAGGCAAAGCGACTGCCACAACATGTCAGCGACTCACCTCGTTGGTTGAGAGAACCGAGTCTTCGTCCAGACTGAGGACAGCGTCAGTGAGGACGACGTCGTGGGGGAAAAAGCGGCTGCTCATTGTCTGAAGAGGAAGAGAGATAGAAAACGGCAGCTGATGTTACATCCAATCATTCATCAACACAACTAAGATAACGTGACTTCTGTGTTTTATGGTGATTTGTTGATTTGATAGTTTTGGAGTTTTAAAGTTCAGAGTAAACAAAAAATCGAGTGAGAAAATATGTTAATTTACCCTGACTTCATAGGGTTTGTGTTTAGTCTTTATTTGTGCGCTGGCCAGTGGAAAGTGTACTAGGCCTCGGTCCATTAGGTTAAAAAGAGCTGCTGATGATATTGACTGGTGAGCAAAGTGTAATTATTGTTTCACTCTTTGTGTCGAAAATGGAAACAAAAATTACCGATCTTCGCTGATTCAGAAACAGAGTTTAGCTAAAGTTTAAAATAAGCAATAAACAGAACCAAAAGTATAATGGCATAAAATTATTATTTATAATATTCTACGTTGTTTCCAGTAGATGATGATGATTATGGACTTTAAGTGTAATTCCAGTTTTTTGTAGTGTCATTTGATTAGAATGGAACTATCAGAGTGAAAGTCAGCACTGGAAATAAAAATAAAGAAATACAGGAAATAAATAGATTGATTACCGTGGCTCACTTTATTTCCCAGCATCCTTCAGTTCATCCTTGACTGAACTATCCAAAGGTTTATTTCAGTGGGCATGTTGTTGTTTGTATCTTTTTAGCACTGTCACTGCAGGTACTGTTCCAGCACATGGAACTTAGCATTAGCTCAGATCAATGCTGTGCTCAGACAGGTGCAGCCTCAAAGAGCTGTTAGCATCGCGGCTAGCCGGCTCTTATTTATGATGACTCGTCAAATGAATTCCTCTCACATCCATTTAGAGATTAAAATAATCCATCCACCGCCATATTTTCATTGATTCATGAAAGCACATGATGGATTAGATGCCGTGTCAGATGCTTTTTATAAAGATATACGGTATATTTTGGCCTGGAAGTGATCAAAGTGAAAGGTACTTCATACATATAATACAAATACAGCCTCTGGTCCAGGTCCAGGTCAGTAAACCCTCACTCACTTATTCACAGTATGTGTGTGTGTGTGTGTGTGTGTGTACCACCCACATGACCCCACCCTCCGGCTGGGTCAGGTCCGGCCTCTGGACAGAGATTAGACCCCACTGAGATCAGTAGTAGTTCAATGGTCCGGACCTTATCTTTGTCATTCAACCCCCACGCCCCCACTCCCCCCATCCCCTCCTGCACTATGACTCCTGCTATTTCAAGGGGAGATATCCTATCTGTCTTTTATGTCACAAATCCACCAAGACGCTTAAAAGAATTAAAAAAAAAAAAATCTGTTAAAAGTGAGGTCGTGTGACGTATGACTCTCTCACTCGTAAACACTGTACTTGGGACAAATGTACAATGTACAATGACAATGTGTGGCGTGGATTTAACAAAGTAATAATAAAGTAAAGGATATTCAGAGGACAGTCAGCCGCCCTGACCTTCTGCTCAATCAGATCTCTACATTAGGTCCTACTTGACCTTTAAACTCTTCACTTTAATGCTCCTTTGGCATAATTGGAATGCATAGCTAAGGAGTCAGGATCGATACTGAAGATTAATTTATCAATATAAAATTCAGGGCATGAGGGCAGAACATGCCGCATGGAAAGGTGATTGATGAAGGTGAGATATAGTCAACATACTGTTGGTGAGTCCATGGATCACTGCTGTGATAATATTGATGGTTGGGCCATAAGTGCTTCGCAAGCAAGACCTTATTTATAGCAGGGCGACAAGTTTTTCATCTGATCAAAATCCTATTAATCCCATTATTTATAATATATGTGATCATCTGTAGTTTTCTCAGTACACGAGTTAACGAACATTATCAAGAGGCGTATAAGATGGAATCATAACGTTACTGTAGCAATGCTGATTGACTTTTGGTACAAATAAGATTAGAGACATGATCAGACGGGTCCTCATCATATGCTCTAAACGATGTACTATTACCGTGCGATAACAATACATTCAAGAGAAGATACAATAACTTATGAAAAGCTGCCTGGGCTTTGGCTCGAGGCTGTATCAAATAAATATCAATAAATAAATAAAAACAGTGGAGCGAAACAGAGCATAGTGGTTCAGGGAAGAGATGGAAGTATCCACTCAGCATCACAGAGCAGATACACTCATACACTCAACCAACAGCAAATTACTGCTCCATCGAGGGAAGCAACACACTCTGCCTGTGTGTGTGTGTGTCTGTGTGTGCTGTTATTATAGTGGCAGCAAACACTGCGAGTGGTTGGAAGGAAATGCACTGAAGAGCATCTGTCTGGGCTGCATGACAATATAGCACATGACTAATTATATGACCATAGATGCTGAGAACCGACACCCAACTGACACACATATTCACACACACACACGCACACACACACACACACACACACACACACACACACATACACACACACACACACACACAGAGTTGCTATTTACTGTCACCAGCGGAAACATTGGTGTTGTATTTGAAGGGGGAAACATTTACATGTGTTACAACGTGTGTGTGTGTGTGTGTGCGCGCGTGCGGAATCTATTATGTGATTGAGTGTCTGCTTTTTTTTAAAGAAACTCAATTATTTAAATTGATGTGACAACGAGTTGAATAAAAATATGAGACTCGCGTCGTGCGCGTCAGTAAATGATGATTATTGTGTTATTATTGTGTTCTGCCACAGCAAATCGGAACAATCCCAACAAAGTCACACTCTCGGCTTGAGTCTAATGAACGACAATCAAAACTCACGTCGCTTCAATATCTCTCTCCCTAAAGAGCCTGTGGAAGGCGACACAGCACTCCATTACAATTTTAATTAACGTTATCTAATACACTGTACAAGACCTCTTTATTCACCACCAGTACAGACTGGTGTTTAAACATTGACCAACACACGCGTTGTGTCATATTATAAGAAATAAATAAATGAAATGCAGAGCGTTGTTACCACCAACGGCCACCGGAGCTTGTGTAACAGCCAGAACTGCAGCTGTGAGTCTCTTCAAACAAGCAGCGGGAGTCAAACACAGAGTGCGACAACTGTGTTGTGTTAATGAATGTGGCGGTGTCAGTTTGTCGTGTGTGCGAGGCTTGCTGAGGGCAGCGAGACTGTGCGAGTCTCAGATGTTACATGGTTTTAGTTTGTTGTCATATGTTGAACTTTGGAAAGTCAAACTGCATCTGTGGCAGTTGTGTGGCTGGAATTTACAGGAAATAGCAGCATTTGGAAGCCCAGTATTTAACCTTGCTGCTAAATGACCTGGTGGATCTGTGTGTTTTATTCATCTGTCCTTCTCTAAACCAGCTCTGTGAAGGATCCTTCCTCTCTTCGCTCCTTTAGAAAAAAAAACAACATAAAAGGCCATATGATATTTTAATTTCAGTCGCAGCCCGTCGACAAAACTATTTCCAAAAGGCCTTTAAGCCAGACCGGTTTATAGAGTGGAGATAAATGTCTGCATTGCTGTGCAACAAATGCATAATGGATGCAAAACGCCGGCAGATGTTACCTTGGTCTGCCCTTCAATGACAGTGAGAGGCACGCTGGTGGAGGGCCACTTGTTCCGAGGAGGTAAAGGCTTGTCGCAGTTCCATAAAACCACAATCTGCATGATAATAATACAAATATTACATATAAGTATCAACACTGGGACATGAAAGTTCCTGGAGTGGATTTTTATATCTCAAGAGAAAGTCAACCGCCGGACATGTCTTTAAATCTGAGGTGCTTTCGATTTCTGAGAAGCACATTCAGGACTCGGTGAAGAGTGATACTCAATCGTGTGTCGCACAAAAACTTCACATTCTGTGTTGTCGCTGGTCCTGACGTCCCGCAAAAAAAAAAAGAAGTGTGACAGTATCAGCTAATTCATTCATAACAGCTGTTATACATACACGTACAGGTATTTATAAGAGGGCTTCATTACACTTATTTCATAATGAAGCTTCATGGTGCAGAAATGTTTCTGCTCCCTCACGTCATTACTGTAATGTGGAATAAATATTTTAAGACAAATAAAACATATCCCTCATATAGAAAAAATAACTACCAGGGATGACAAGCGATACATAACAATCACTATACGTTTCTCTTGTTCCATATAAACTCTGCTTTGTGTGAAACTTTTACTCCTGTTGTTTATGATGTTTTTGTTTTTTTTGTTACAGTTAAGTATGGACACGCTTCCCACCTGTGCACAGAACTTGGACTTGGCGACGGCGATGATGAGCTTCACCACAGGGGAAATCTGGGACTGCAGAGGAGTTACTGTATGGATCACAGCTGTGAACCGCTGCGACGGGCTCTTACCTGATCACACACACACACACACACACACACACACACACACATTACAGAAACAGTTGTCACCGGTAAGTTGTGTTTAGGTTTTTTAGCACAGATTTGTGCAGATGTACTTTGCCATAAAGCTCCATCACGGTTAACTGGACACAGAGTGCTCTGTGCAGCACCCGTCATCCATCTTCCTGACAGCACATATACTCGGGCTCCACGCGGCTGAACATGAGTAAACATGTCCAATACAAGAGTGAACAGTTTCTGAGAGAGTGTCTCTCTTAGCGTGCGGTGAACTGTGCTGATTTATTCCTGTGCTAAGTAATTCCATTTTCTGCGACCTCACAAACAAACCAGCTCTTGTTAGTTCCTGCTTTGCATTTTACTGCGCGAAACAAATGAACCAAACAGGACGAAAAAAGAAAAGTCAAGAAGCAGAACAAAACTTTAAATTACAACCTTCGATAAATGATCTCCACCGTACGAGTACAATGGGTAAATAGATCTGAGGAAGTGATTCCCCCTGAGGCGGCAGTCTGTACCACTGAAATGTATCAACATTATGGAGCACTGACTTCTTCAACTAGTTTATATGCACACGTTTTCTGTTTCATAGAAATGAATCTATAGTCACATGCAAAGGTTTGTTTACGTATAGACTAACAGTTTGATTATAATCAGATTTTCTTTTTAAAGGGAACAAAATGCAATAAAAAAAACTTACTCAACACAGACTTTGGTTCACAATCGGTCTGAGAATAATGTTATTTGCACACAGTCATAACTTTGACATTCTTATAGGAAAAGAAGAAAACAGAAATGTCACATTCAGAACTCTCCCAAACATGGCACATGGAATGGCAACGGGTTGGCTGGTTATGGGAATAGGGGAATAAGCATCCTCGTGGATACGTGGAGCCAGAGTGTTGCTCTATCCATCTCACTTTATGGCTCTCATCCGAGAGCCATAAAGTTTTAAAGGCTGCTCGATGAAAGAGACCGTCCTGTTTCACAGAGTCAACAACGGGTATCTCATCCTTTTCAGAATAAAGTTTGATCACTCTGAATTAAAGACTTAAGTGGCAGTGATAAGAACCAAGCACATGCTCAATAAGAAACACACTATAAAGTTAACATGTGTTTATAGATTGATAACAAACCAAGCTCCTGGATGAAAACATGCCTAAAAGTATTAAACAGACTGACTATTTTTTATTTAATCCTCTAAGTAGCAACTTGTCATAAACTTAAGTAAGTAAAGCTGTAACTTCAGCCATCGGGTCAGGCTCTCTCTTCCAGCTCCTGAGGCGACAACGTCTGAGCAGTGCGTCAAACGTTTTTTTCCACCAACCACCGCCAGGCAGAAGTTGCAAATGCTTTGCCATCAGAAGTTATGGGGAGGCAGCAGAGTGAGACCATCGCACACACGGCACCGACAACAAGTTATTCCCTGAGAGCAGCATTGGAGGTGGCAGCAGCTAAAACAGTGATTTACTGCGGTGGCACAGAGCTAACTCCTCCATCTTTCCTTCCACCCCTCCGTCCCTATCTCCTTTCTTCTGTCTAACCCCTGTGTCCACAGTCCCTCAGAGAAGGACAAACATTGATCTGAGTTACAGCCTCGATCCACTGAGAATCACCCCAGTCGGTGTGGACATCTACACACACACATACAGTATGCACACACACACCAGGCTACTTTCCCTTGGCTCTGTCTCACTCTGTCTCACAACTGTCTCACAACTGCATGAACATAACAACCTGGAGGAAAATATCACACACTGACTGACTCTGGCAGGAGCAGAGCAGTGAATAAACAAGCATTTTATTTCTCAGTTGTAAAGACGAGGAGACAATTAAGGGAGTTTAGTGAATGAACGAGTGTCAAATCATCACTCTAAATAAACAAAACAAAAACACAACGTGAGATGAATACTTACCCAGTCCGGCGTAGTAAAAAGGGAACTGAGCGGGGTCCGTCGAGTACTGGGGCAGCGCATAGAGAGCACCAGGTAGGGAATTCCACAACAAGTGGTTCCGAGACACATGGGAGACCACGCGGTCCTGGATGATCTGGATGGACGGAGGAGATATTTATTTATTTATTTATTTATTCATCCTGATGAGGTTTGTGAGGATGACAGCATGATGGTTAGTAAAGAATATTTTTAATAAGATTCAAAATATTAATTACCATTTAGCAGTGTTAAAAACATAAAAAGGGTGAATTGGAAAAAGAAGCACCAAGATTGACCACAAACTAGGTCAGTCTGTTTTATTTCTAAACTTTCTTTCAAGTGAAAACAAACTTTGGAGGAACTCATCGTCATCGCTTTAAACTTTGTTTCTTTCCGTCTGAGGATAAAAGTGTCTGTGGAGAACAGGCTTGGCAACTTACAGTCAGCTATTAACACGCGCACACACACGCACACGCATACACACACACCTTCCGATGCCAACTGTCACACCCGCAGTATGTGGGACACTACAGTTATCAACAACGCCTCATTTCACCCATTTAGCCCGGTGGCGTGCTGGCTCGGGGTTTTCGGCACATCTGGCCGGCAGTATACGGCTGTCAGTGGGTTGCTGTCTCATTTCATACCCTGCTAGCCTGGGGCATTTGCTGAAGTCACCAAGGTCTTTTTGTTTTTGTCCTTTAAGAAAAGAACATCCCGCAGTTTGAAAAACGTTTACAGCAATAACCTGAGCAAGAAGGTCAATGTAAACACCAGTGTCGAGGCTTCGTCGATTAGTCTAATGTCCTCTGTTCAGAGACGTGTCCATATTCTCCACAATCTGTTGTCCTCAGTGCACAGTTAACTTCACGCAATCACCATTTGTGGAGCTTTAGCTTTAATGTACAATACAGGCGAGGCAATCAAACAGATCCTTATCCTAATACACTGTGTGCGATTGCTGTACTTTTCCTGATGTGCAGCTTATGGTGGCTAATGTCTGGAAACATTAGCATATTGCTGTGGAATTGACATTACTGTGGCAATTTGCTAACTCAGTGACCTGTCCTATATCTTAGCATTCGGCACTATGTGAGAGTTTATGTCCAGAGTTGTTGCTGAGCAAAAAAAACAAAAACAAAAAACGTACTAGAGTTGTTCTAGAACTTGTAAAAGAAATATTTTCACCATTAAAATTCAGATTCAATCAAACGGAAGCCTGACTTTAGTAATGATATCATATTTGGTGATTTCATTCGAGTAATGAGAATGATGACAGTGACGGCGATAATGAATTCAGTGTTTGCAGTAGACATGATGTTCACAGATAACTACGTGTGCTGACAGACAGATGATGGTTCTGGTTCTGATCGTTTGTGATGAGAATAAAAATGATGGTGACGATGATGATGATGATGATGATGATGATCTTGTGCGTCTGTGTTCAGAGACGATGGGAGAGAGAGAGAAAAAACTCAACAAAACAACAAAGCAACAAGGATTAAACGAGGAGGACAACTATTACTCGCCATCTTCTTCTCCTCAGCTGCTGAGGTCATTTACACACACACACACACACACACTCACACAGACCTCGTACACACTGCCTCTAACTCTTGGCTCATTTCAATTTCACACGGTTCCAGTCGGCATCTTAGAACCAAAACAACTTGTGTTTTTCTTTTTCTGTTAGTCTGTCAGGTCGCTGTGAGCATCGCTCAGTATTTACTGTCGACATCAGCAATATTTCAATTTTACAAATTCAACACAAAGCCCGTTTTTTTGACAAAGTGTAATATTTAGTTCACCATTAGAAAATTGATACACAAGTCCTTTAGGAGACATACAGGTGTCTGTGTTCATTACAGGAAGCAGGAAGTGCCAAACACTTGATTATTTGTTGGACGAATAATCTTCAGATCTTGTGAAGCTAAACCCGAGACGACTCTGTCATTTGTGTTTTGGATGAACAGTTTTAATTCAGGATGGTTGAAAGTTAATTGGACAAAAGTCGTTTTGTTAAATGACAAGGGGAAACGATATAAACGATATCACCTCTGGTTGTATAGGAGGAGGATGAGACACAAAAAGGTCAGAAGGTATATGTGATATAAGTGAGAATATAAGTGATATAAGTGACGGGTGGAGCGAGTTTCCTCTGAACGTTTAGCTTTGTAAGGTGAAGCATCGCCGGCGGCATCGACACCGCAGAACAAGACATTGCAGTTTGGCTGATTAAACGAAGCTCTCCTGACAAAACGAAATACAAAAATCCCATTAAGGCCCATGGCTTTTTTTTTTCTTTTTATTCACAGACTTACCTCCAGAGTCGTGGAGACAATTTTGGCTACCGAGGAAAAGTAGGCGTCCCAGAGGAACTGAGCCTGCTGGCGGAGAGACAAGATCCTGTCACGGCCCACAGAGCGAGTGATGGAGGGAACCTGGAGGAAGAACAGAGGGAGGACAAAGACGACGGTGAGACTCAGATTAAGTTAGATTTTAAACGATGCTGAGTGTGAGGGTGGGTGTGTGTGTGTGTGTGTAATTCTTCCGTCCCTCCAGACTCTGACTGTGTCCGTGAACGAGCCTTATCCCCGGGACAGAGCAGTAACTGAACCAGCTGCTGTCCATCAAGATTCCTCTCACACCTCACAGAGACGATTAACTGGGCACACGACGGGCTGATTAGACCCGGGTCAGACTGATGGTGGACCTCAGGGGCGACCTGAGCTTCTGCCATTACATCTCCTGCGGAGACAGCGTCCACTCTCAGCTTTACTTTATTTCTATTTTCCTCTTACTCTCAGATATATATGAAGGGTAAGACTAACTCTTCATTGTGCTCCTTTACAATCTTTCCACAAACCCGCTGGCGAGTGGAGAAGCTCCCACTGGGTTGTTTTTTTTTTTTTTTTAATTCATTCATCAATTAATTAGTCCATATAAAATAATCCAACATCCAAGGTCACAGTCTGGAATGTGTTTTATTTTACTGATGTAAAGCATAAGACGGAAAACCACGGATCTGACAACCGAGAACCAGGAAATGTTTGGTTTCCTGGTTTTAATGGAACAAATCATTCTGCTGTGTTTTGGTGCTGCTGCTCCTGCTGACGTCGACACAGCTCAGCTCTCTGAGGTGGACGATAAACAACACCAATCAAATCAGCTCCATTCTCTCCCCCTCCATTGACTCTAATAGTGTTTATTGTTTCTCAGCAGGGGCGAAGTGTGTGTGTGTGTGCATCTGTGTGTGTGTGTGCGTGTCTCCTCTCCACGGGGCGGAAAGGAAACTCTACATATTAAACAGGCAGGTATTGCGCTTCTCGGTGATGTAATTGAAAGTAATGAGATTGGAGTCTCTCAGCAGGCGTTAGAGCTCTGACTCTCTGTATGTCTCCGTCACTGAGACACACTCTATTTACCAACCGGAAACCTGACACATGAAACATCTGCGCTCTATCTTATCATGTGATGACATGAGGACTTCATTTAGATTGCGTATTTAATGGTTTTTGTTGGTCTGTTGATGCTTTTAATGGCTTTTTGGGAGGTGTTTACTTGCAGGGTAATAAAGCTGAAGGCCTGAGATTGAAGTTTGTGTCCTGAGCACAGCAGGACACAAACTGAACCGTCGAACAACAACAACAGTGCGATCGCTGCATCAGTGTTGTCGCAGCACAGGGGACGTGATCACAACCACATAATCGGAACAAGTATAAGGTTCAGGAGGATGGTGGAATGTTTGGAATGATTAGGATTTTATGAGCAACACAAAGGCTGTTTTATTCTAATACAAATCCGAGTTTGTGGCAGATGAGTGTTATTGTGAAACTCATCGTTGCTTGATGCCAATTTAAACGAGGACGCGTTAATTAAACAGAGACGCACACACACACTCATGCGCGGGTGCTGATGTCCAGGTGGTGGCACAGGTCACGCAGGTGCACGCGCGCTAATACAGAGAGTAATTAGAGAATGTAAATATCACAGGCTAAGGCCCGCTGCTGTAATTAAAGGGAACAGAAGGCGATTTAATTTTAGAATAATCCGTCTTCGTCCTCTTCTTGTTGGAGGTGTGAGTGAATATCTGAACATCTGAACATCACAGCTGTGATATGTGAGGAAAAGCCTCGTTACTGTAATTAACAGACTCTGTGCTGACAGCTCAAGAAGAATCTACTTACATATGTATATGTATATGTATGTGTGTATGTGTGTGTGTGTGTATGTGTGTGTGTATATATTCATGTTTTATCATTTCCAGACATATGGTGCTACTGACTGATTCTACAGTTTGACCTCTGGGGGTCACTCAACAGCAGCATGTACCACAATAATGAATCATTTTTCTTATCCTGTAAACATGAAACCCATATGATCATCTCCCCGCCCACACGGTCTCCTGCTGTATCCTCCCCTCCATCGCTTCATGTGGTGGTCCAGGGTTTTTCCTGTTTTCCCGTTACCTGGAGCAGCAGCCTCTCGTCTCCCACGACGGCCGCTTTCCTCCAGTCGATCACCTCAGAGAAGGGAAGCTCCCAGCCGTTGCTTAGAATAACCGGTATGCAGGCCGCCTGACAGGAGGGAACCAAAAAGAAAAGAAGCATCAGTTCCACCTCACATCCACCGATTAACATTCATAAGCAACAAACTGGAACATTTGTTGGTAAACTGTGACATGTGCCTCCTCCTCGGTGTGTGCGACGCCCTGCTGTCAGATGCTGTGTGGTTTTTAATACCAAACAACACCGCTGACCGCCGGCGTTAAAGGTATCAACAAAGACGCCGGAGTCTCATTAGTGACTCGCTGTGAGCAATTACATCAACGTTAGTGCAGAATCACAAGCTCCTGCTGAGTCATTTGTTGCTATGGCGACGAGGGAATACACGGACAAAGCTATTATCTCCGGGTCAACAACAGCTCATGAGGAAAAGCTCGCAGGAAAACTTTCTGTGAGGACAGTTTGAGTGCACAATAAAGCAAACTGCAGAAAAAGCATAAAAGTTGATCTGTGGTTTATTTTCTGGAGAAATAAACATAAAGACTTAGGTATTGACAAAAGACGAGCAGATTTCATTCCGATGATGACTTTGTTATCATTTATATCGGAATTCTTCAGGGTGTCTGACAAACACGAGGTCAACCGCTACGTTTTTATGATTCGTCTATATATGTGGTTTGAAGCAGCTGAAGAGTGAGAGACGAGTATAAAAGATAAAATAAATAAAATAAAAAAGACAAAAAAATTCAATGGCTGTGGTATTTTCATTTAAAGTTCAAGTTCGACTGGATTCTCTGTCAGGTAAAGCTGAGAGATTAAAGGAGATTGGCAAAATGCCGAGTGCATGATCAGTGACCCGTCGAGGCAGATTCCCACTGCTTTGATTAGTCTGGCTTTGTAAGACGATTCTTTCCTCCTCCTCTTCATCATCGTACAATGCGTCGCTAAGTTTTTCCATCATTACTTTACCTCTGCCTGTGAAACCAAGTTCTTTCTCTCCCCCTCTCTCTCTCTCTCTCCTCACGTCCGTCAAACAGGTGAAAAAAACACATATCCATTTAAGATGAAAGTTTTTAATTTGCAGGAATTTGTATTTTTTTCATTCTTCTCGTTCATTTGTGCATCGTATCTTAAAAAAGTTGTACTTATTGTTTTGAAAAAAGACATGCAGACAAGTTTTCTCTCAACTTCTTTCTGTAAACAAACCTGAAACCTCTCATTGACTAACGGCCATGTCTGTGTTGATGCTGGGTTTAAAAACAGTTCATTCCTGTAAAAAAAAGCCCAGAGGCAGAGATGGACATAGACACATCATGTCAGAGCAACACGGAGACACATGGAAACAAGGTGCTAATGAAAGCTGAACACATCTGTGGTCTACAGACGTCTAACACACGTTCCTCTTCCCTGTGGTGAAGCTGCAGAAACAGATGACAGATTGTCAATAGTAATAAGATCAGCTGTTGGGGAGGAGGCCAACGAGCTGCGGGAGTCCTCGCAGCATGATGAGCCTTTACCAGCGACCGCCAGCATGTCGGCGAATCTATCGCCATCATCCGAACCACATCCTCATTCCGAGGTGAACATGAAAACAAAAAAAATGACTCACCAACAATCAGAAACATAAATTCCCCTGAGAGTAACGACCCTGGTGATCGACAGTCAGTCGACCTTCACGTCGCTGCAGTGACGTACTGTATTTTAATATGAAGGTGTTAGTCCCATTAGCAGGAAGCCGGAGCTACTGTACCTGCAGGGCCTCCAGGAAGCGGAAGGATCCCAGACGTCGGCCCCGAGGAACCAGACAGAAGGTGGAGTTATGGAGCAGCTCCTGGTAGTCGAACCTGCACAAACACACATTTATAATGACGGATTAGAAAATACGTAAATAAATAAACAAACAACAGAGCAAAGTGGAAAATGATCCACACACAAATATTCATATAGCAATCAGAAGCAGCTTATTCTCAAAGACTTCATCTCTATTCTACTCTATTCTATTCTATTCTATTCTATTCTATTCTATAAACACCAGTGATGTTAACACATGTCAGCTGACTGAGATGTGAGGAGGGGGCAGGGCCCTGATTAGATAGCACGGTGTATCTTGTCCATCAGATGAGATCAATGAAAGTGATCAAAGGATGATACTAATGTTTCACTGAAAAAAAATCATCTAGTGTGAGTCAGCCAGGACGGGGTGAGACGAGGTGAGAGAGAGTGAGACGGGTGAAGGTTAACTGATAAGTGATGTTTATTTGCAACTCCGCCACATATGTTTTAAACAGATGTCAAACAATGACTCGTGATGAGCTCGTACACAGATGTTACAGTGTGTGCAACCAGGAAGTGCAGAATCTTATATCGACTTTCATTCCTGTGGCGTAACAACACTTTCAACTTTCACAAGGGCAAAATATATCACACAAAGAGGAGCACAAAATGAAAAGCAGCAGATAATTACACAGACGCAGACCACACACACACATACAAACAACACACACGCTGAACATCAGCAGCCAGCGATAAACCCTCCTCCACATTCACCTCAAAGTGGGAAGTCACCACTGTCTGTCTCCAACTTTAAAGCCGAGTGTGTCTGTGTGTGTGTGTGTGTCTGTGTGTGTGTGAGAGAGAGACAGGAGGTGTGTGTACACATGATCTCAGGTCTGGCCTGAGGAGATTTTAGATTGAAGCTTAATCAGTCTGGGGATCAACTGACAGGCACCTTTGTGTGTGTTTGTGTGTTTGTGTGTGTGTGTGTGCATATGTGTGTGTCCACCTGCCTCTATACTGTGTGTGACTGTGATAAGTCTTCATGATGAGAGTGGGTGACATTTCACTAACAGTCACTGCACATTATGTGTATGTATGTACTGTGTGTGTGTGTGTGTCTGTGTGTGTGTCTGTCCGTCACACATCCACCTTGTCTACAGGTAACACAGCGTCTTATTTGGCTTAATTCCTCCACCACACAAACACACACACACACACAGATGCACACACACAGACAGACACCTCGTATCATCTGTAGATGGTTAATTATCAGTAACGAGTCAAACGCTTTGACAACAGTTAAACCTCAGTCTCCCACACGGCTCCTCCGTTTGATCGTCGAACGACAAAGTCACACAGCCGTGACCTCTGTGCCACTACAGCGTGACAGCAGGTCAACGAACAAACCTGTCCATCTGATATGAGAATGAAGAAGGATAAACATCTGCGTCTCACACACACACACACACACACAGCTCCGTGGTCAGGCAGATATGGATCTACTTGACTAAACTTGAGAAACGCAGGGCGGCGAAGGTGTGGATCAAAACAGGGATGATTGAGCCTTAGCCAGATATTGGACCCTGAGCCCGCTCTGATCCTCAGAGCCCCCCCCACACACTCATTAATCTGTCATTATGCTTCACCTCCTCCACCTGCTCCTCCGCCTCACACAGCCACTCACTGATGTTTGTTTAAGCACATGGCTGAATCTTCATTTATTCTTCTTTTACATCTATTTCCTGTATGTTTGATCATGTGCTGTGGTAGTGTGTGTGTGTGTGTGTGTGTGTGTGTGTGTGTGTGCAGTATGTGTATGTGTGCCGTGTTGCTGCATACGATGTCCTGAGCTCAGAATCAGATTTTCACTCTAATAGATAAATAATAATAAAGATGTGGGTTAAATATCAGTGTGAAACTAGTATTCTGAACTGGTATTAGTATTTTGAATTTGAAACTGGTATTTTCTTGTTAAGACGCAGTAATATAGTCAATAGATGTTGTACGTTGTGTGAAACAATATTTGAACTATGAGTGTGAGACAGAAGAAAAGGCAGAGTTGTGAGATGAAATGAAAAATCAATACGTGCCACAGCGAATCCCTCGGAACATTTTAGCAGAAAAACAGAAGAAACAGATCGCGTGAAAAAGGCGCGATGGATCGATACGAGGCGGAAGAGGGTTCGAGCCCTCAGACGTGTCATTGAGCAGCAAACAAATGGAGACACAAAGATAATCAAAACTTATACAGATAAAAACAGATGGCATTTATCTGACTTCACTGTAACAACACTTAGCATCATAAACGCAGCCTACTATTTCAACTATAAACTGTGTCGCGGGTAATTACTGCAAACAGGACAGAGGAGGAGACAGGAAGTGACAGCTTGTCTTACACACAGAGCCGCGCTCCCTTCAGGTGTAATCGTTGAGTGCGAGTGAGGTCTCATGTGGACGGTGTGGGACTCATTAATTATGAAGCGGAGACACAAAGGGACGTCCTTGAAGAGAAAACAAACAGTCTCTGTTTGCAGTGAGCAGGAGCGAACTGTTGCTCACCGGGGCAATTTATCACCGCGGCAACCGAGTGAACCACTTGAACCTGAACACTGGCTTATGTTGGAATTATTTTTGACCAGAACTCAAACTCAAACACACACACACACACACACAAGTGAAAAACACTCTGTGTGTGTGTGTGTGTGTGTGTGTGTTCCAACACACTGGCGTCTCTCGTCTGTCACTTTTTAGTGGTGTGACGTTTAACCTTCATATCCTGAAGAGCACGCAGCTCTAGAGGTCTGAGAGAGAAGGGGTCCCAGAGGAGACTCCTCCCCCTCAAAGGTCACGTTACATCTCGACCCCTGTGAGGGGGAACTCCTGTTATTACACAGGGCTGCTCCCGTTGAACTCCATGACAACACCTGAGCTTCACACGTCAGTATTTATCTATATCTGTTATATGTGCATCAATATTATCTATTATATTATCTAATTATCTACAACCCGTGCTGTCACCGTAACAATTTGTGCGACACATTTCCAAATCATTATTACTATTTGAAAAATGATGCTTCAAGGGGAAACTGCTTTAGAGTTTATGTTGGTAAATTGCTAATAGATCTGCAGGAAAATGGTTTTAGAAGCAAAGTTCTTACAAAACGTTTAATGTGATTAATTCAGTGGAGCTGGAATGAACTCTGGGTTTATATTATAAAAGCTCGTTAGCTGTTAGACCCGTTATTTCACTGATGTGGGTTTTTCTTACTTTGAGGGGGAGGGAGAGTTTCCGTCCCACCACACTGTCGTTTCACCTGACCTGACTCTGACCTTCCTTCATTTACCCGAGCAGCCGACAGTCTGCCACAATAACAAGAAACTATTTGTGCTTGGGGGGGATTGGAGGGAATGGGGGGGTGTTGACACCGGCCATCTGGTAAAAGCTTTCTCCTGTTCTCCTGTTGACCAATCAGCTGTGACGTTTACCGGCCAACGTCATCTCGGTCCCATGACACAGCAGACACGAGCAATAAAAAAAGCTGCTAGCAATGACGTCATCATAACACCGTAACAGGCTGACATTTCCAAATCAAAGGTTGTCGGTAATTGTGTGCGTTATCGCCGTTGTCGCGTGAGATTGTACATGTGTGTCTTATCAGCAGGATGCAATTGCGTTTCTCTGTTCGGCTTTTGGGGTCAAAGTGACTAAACTCATATGACCTTTATCAGCCTGTGACCCCATCTACTTATGTTATGTGTACACTAGAAAGGGGCGGGGCTCTGGTGTCAGCTGATATATCAACACAAGATGTCAGAAGCCGTTTGCTTGTATTTGTAAAAACGTATTTGCAACAGTAAACATATTTTCCCCTCGTTAGGCCCTAATTATGTTTTGTGTTGTCATTATGAGGAAAGGACAGTTAATTAATTTCCACCTAAACATCCGACCTCGCATTACAACATTAGCTCATATTAACCTGAGCAGCATTAAAATAATTAACCCACATCTGGCATGAACACACACACACACACACACACACACACACACACACACACACACACACAGTGGGCTCTGTGTTGTCGTCTGAATTGGACATTTCAGAAGCCGATACTTTCAGCTTGTCTCTGACATCCGCTGCAGGAGTGCTCTCACTGAACAGGGAACAGCGAAGTCGGGCTGACATGTGTCGACCAAGTTATACTCAGTACAAAGCGCTCCTCGCAAAAATAAATAAGTGCAGGTGATTTATACGGAATAAAGGCTGGTGAGGCGCTGGATCTGTATGAGACGCGGTGAAATGATCAATTATCAAGAATCAACTTTTCCATTTTCAGACTGTGTCGTTTGGATTGAAACCACAAAGCTTCGGTTTCGTTCTGGCTGATGACCACAGACACACACACGCACAGACTCTTCACACTCACACACACACGGCGGAAAATAAACTTGTGAGGTTAGACTCAGTCCAGGCAGCCAGGAATCAATAATCCTGAATACACAGCACTTAACTCTCAGCCGCTCGTCCTCTCAATCTCCATTCAATCTCTGTCTCCCTCGTTCCACCAAAGAGGGGAGATGAGCACGAACAATGGGTGAGTCACACACACACACACACATACACACACACACGCACCCCCAAAATACCAACCACTGCCAAGTCCTGCCTGTTTCCAGAGATAGCGACAGGCATTAAACAACATCAGGCAGGAAATCAGAGATGAAACAACGTCTTTCTTCCTGCTGCTGAATAATTGAACACTACAAAGGCAGCTAACCCAACACACACACACACACGCACACACACACGCACACACACACACACACTTATATGGAATTTCATGTTGATACATTGACGACTTTGATAAGAGACGGAGCAGACAGCACGCTGCTATATTTCTGTATTTCTGTATATTTCCTCTTACAGCTGATATCTCCAATACTAGCTCTCAATGAGACTTATTGATTAATTGATTATTATATATTATTATTGACTGACAACTACTGAGTTTACATGGCAGCAAACGAGAGGGTCAGATAAAATGGTCGGTTTATCCGGTTTTCCAAAGCGACGTATTTGGGAATACACATGGATGGATCTATTTATTTATTTATTTATTACTAAGTGACCTCTAGTGGCCTCGGTAATTATGAGCAGAGGAGGAAGTCCGGTGAATCACATGGATTTTTCTCCAGTTCAATCTTGATTTTACTTTCGCATTCGCACAATGACCATTCGTCATTATTGATGGAAGGGAAACGGAGGTGATGACGCCCAGGGCACGAGATCAAAAGCTGTGTGATTCATACCCGGTCACTATTTGTGTGTGTGTGTGTGTGTGTGTTTGTCACAGTTTCACAGTGAGGGATGAAAAGCTCGGGACATCATCAGTTCTTATATTGATTTTCCTGTTCACATGCTTAATTGAAGTTGTTGGGGTCTACATAATTGAAGTTGGTTCTACCGGTTACACTCTCTCTCTCTCGCTCTCTTTCTCTCAAACATTAAAAGGAGAGAAAGTCATACGTTCTCCTGCCCTCCATCCTTTTCTCATTTCTTCTCAAGTGTTAAAGGTGGACGCCTGTGGCCATGTAGTTTTGATGGAGAGTTGGGCTGCGTGTGTGTGTGTATGTGTGTATGTGTGTATGTGAACATGTAGTTTCTCTGTGAAATAAAAGTAACATTTTTTAAAATTTCTTATTAACTAATTTATTCATTATTTTGTGCGCAGATAACAATTATTTCTAATATTGATCGATTGTGTTTTCCTCGATGACCCAATAATTTCGCATTTGAAATCAAAGCGGTCGTTTGAGAATGAACTGTGGGATTAAATTCACAGTAATCGCTGACTGTTATATTTGTTTCCGTTAACGCGAGCGGCGTCCTATTTACCACCATATAAAGGAAGTGATGAATGCGACCGACGCGCGTGAAGCTGAGACTCCGTTAATGAGAAGAAGAGAGACGTCTCTTGAAAAGCTCAGTAAGCACAGCTCACAGCTGTGGCCCCGTAATGAATAGATGTATTTAAATGCATCATTGTGCATGAAGAACCACAAGTGTTTGCTCAGATAAGAGAGAGGGCCGCCGTAATTAAAACAACTCATCTCCTCTATTATTTAAGAGCTGTAAACCTGCCGGCGCCACAGTGAACCACACAACGTGTTAGGACACAACAACAGGTCGAGATTAATCCAGGTCGGCGTGTTCAGTAGCATCAGAGGTGACGGACGCGTCCACACAGACGCTCCTCGTCTCTTTGAGATGCTCTTTCTCCACGTCTTCACAGATATGACCTTGAACTGACGTTGACTTCCTTTACCACAGCAACATATTTAAACTTCTTATTTGTGTTAATTTTGTAAAAGGGGGGGGGGCTAAAGAACTAATTGAACGCTTGGACTAGTCACTGAAAAGATGTGAGGATTAAAGTTTTCATTTAGGTACGATAAGAGCGGCGCTGAGGTGGCGCCAGTTGCCGCCATGTTTTTGAAACATTTCATGTTTAAAACCTTTAGGTTGTTGTTGTGTTGTTGTTTTGTTGTTGTGGGTTTTGTTGTTTTTTCCTCTCGGGTAGTTCATGTTTGTGTTCAGTCATGTTTTAAAACCCACTGTTTCACTGAGCATAATTACGCTGTTATGATGGTTTGTTATTTTATTGATTTCTTATTATTGCAACCTGTAGTTTATGAGGTTTGTATTAATTACAATGTGTGAAATAAAGTGCAATGGAGTCTGAAAACAAAATTATGTGTATGTGTGCTGATATTTAATTTCATTTAACTGCCGTCATTTTACTGTGAGCGTCTTATAAAAACAGCGTTAAAGGATCACATGATTATAGCTATAGTTATATCGGCCATATACTGGTGTTTGATTGGCTGTTGTTTCCTCTCTGATCACATCAGTATTTAAACTGTCTGTTAAACAGATCTGGTTTCTAATTGGTCACTTTTATTGAACAGAGGCGGTCTACTCGTAACATGTGAACCTGTAAAGGCGTTGGTCTGAATGTTGTTTCATTTGATTTGTTAATTATTTAACTGGTAGAAAATTAATTAACTTACACATTTTTTTTTAAATACAGTATTTATGAAGAAAGTAATTTGCTGATTTCAGTTACCTGTAAGTTGAACATCAAACTTTACGTCTTTACTCCAGCGTCTTGTCAGCTGACGGAGTAAAGAAGGAATAAACGATAAGAAACAAGTGTAAACAAGCTGAATCGGAATCTCGGCTCACACCACAAATCAAACCGTCAAACAAGCAACACGACGCGACTGCATCACTCTGCCAGTGACAGTGACTCTAATGTCGAGCCCGGAGCCTTTAGCGAAGACTTAATATCGATTATGTTGGGGTGGGGGGGGACTGAAAGAGGAATGAATCCTCACTCGTTCTTTCTCCTCTCTTCGGGCTAAAGACTCTGGTCAGGCACAATTAATTGTGGGCTGCAGATTAATTTGCTGCCCAGTCTCTGAATACCACACGTCTCCATTGATTAAAATTAGCCCGTGTTGTGTAGCTGCTCTTTGTTCAATTGAACAGGGTAATTGATGGGGGCCGGCTGCCTTGTCCTCTCTCCACCATCCCTTCTCTCTCTCTCTCTCTCTCTTTCCTTCTCTCCTAAACACTCCTGTTCGCCTGTGGCCCAGCTCCTAAATCACGCTGTTTGCAAGCTGTCTCCTCTGGCAACAGTGAGCGTGGATGTGTGTGAGTGTGTGTGTGTGTGTGTGTGTGTGTGTGTGTGCACTTTGGTGTACACGCTGCTCCGACTCCCCATTTCACACGCTAACGTTCCTGCCTGCCAGTATTTTGGTCTGGTTTATTAAACCTGAATGTGATATAGTGCGGGTCAATATAACAGGTTACAAATAGGAGAATAATAAGGTGCCGGGGTTCCCTGCACAGCCTCAGCAGCCTGACGCTGGCTGCTGATTCGTCGAGCTGTGGCCCGCTGATTCACATGGAAACGCATGATTACATAGGTACGATAAGAGCGGCGCTGAGGTGGCGCCAGCTGCCGCCATGTTTTTGTCACATGTGCCCTTTTCAGATTGGAAGTAGTCGGCAGTATGGAAGCATCGCAGATCATGAAAGGATCTATGAGCTGAACGGTTCTAATCATTCTGACAGTTTCTTTCTATTATATATGAGACACGGTTGAAAACAGTGACAGTCATGAAATCACAATTCAAAAGACAAAACACATCATTTCATCAGATGCTACTATGATACTGACACCAGCAGCAATGACACCATGATCAGGCTCAACTTTGTTTCTTTGTGAATTTCTCATCACACATCGAAAACTAACTCACAACGTCCAGACAGTCACTGTTGCCACTGCGACGCTTTCCTGACGCAACCACACAACTGGAATCACATTCTCTCTGATGTTGTTGACATCAGAGAGACGTTCAGTTTGAACGGAGCTGAAAAGACGGGAAAAAAGCTACACTTTATTCATCTTCCGTCAGACGTACTAAACTATAAACTCACACAAGATGCAACAAACCCGTAATCTCGCCAGCTAACTTTGAAGCAGCAAGGTCAAAGGTCATCAAACTGACCAAACACAACCTCAACATGCATCTTACCAGTTTTTTTTTAACATTGTTGTTCCAAGATATTTTACATTAAAACATACATTTTGTCCATGCAATACAATTGTCCAGCTATTATCTCGAATCTAATGTAATTTAAAATGGATAAATCGTTTTTTAAAAAACGAGAAGAGGGAAGGGGTGGAGGGTCTAGCACATTAGTCACACCTCCAGCGGGCCGTGGAGACACAGTTAGCGCTGTGACACACAATATAATCAGCCAAAAGTCCACAAACCACCACTGCAAAAAGGAGAAAGAGAAAAAGGATCAATGGTTTGGTTCTCCTCTGCTGATCATAACCTCAATTTGACAAAGTTAAAAATCTGACTGCCAGCAATTAACTGGAATTGACCCACTATAATGACGTCACAACGTCCACAAAACCCAGCTTATTGCAGCCTGACAAATGTATTAAATTCAGGTGATAATTTCTGAAAGCTAAGAGTTATTACAATGTTTTTGTTTTTTCTTTAACAACAAAACAATCTGCTCTTATTGGTGATCAGTGTCGGTGAATGTCAAACAGGGGTTTGAGGTTTTGAAGAAGCTGAACTCAGAGTATTTGTTCAGCTGTATCATCCACTAAACATCCAGGTGGCTCCGCTGTGTGTTTCGCTTCAGGCCAACACACAACACGAGCCACGTGTTCGCACTACTGAAGTATTTAAGAAGAGTGTTGAGTAAAACATAAAAATTCAATTATCCCGCCTTGGGCAGTGTAATGCTGCTGTCTTTGGTGTGTGTCTGTGTGTGTGTATATGTGGGGGGGGGGGGGGGGGGGGGGGGGCCTGCCCCCCCCCT
>JAFBJQ010002088.1:163899-197771 GCA_016785345.1 Trinectes maculatus
GGCGTGCCTGTGCCACAGGCTTTGCTGGCAGACTGTGGTCTTTCATGTGCCTGCCATTCACCAGGGAACACACACACACACACGCACACACACACACAACCAACACAGAGCTCGACACAGTGACAAAATGGCCGCGTCTAACTGGGACCTGAAGCCCAACGAACATCGTCATCCAATCACTCCAGATCAATGCTCCTGAACAGAGCAGTGGGACAGTCAGCTCCGCAAAATATTATTATTATGACTGTAGTATTATTATTATGACTGTAGTATTAGTATATGACTGTAGTATTTATGTTCTTCTTTCTAGTCGTAGTATAACTGTGAATAATAAAACTGCCTCTGTCTCTTCTTCTGTATGATTTGATGATGTTTGATGAATATTTACATGGTGTGGTTTGTCACCCAGCAGGGGACAGTAACACTGACTGACTCCTACTGGTGGAGAGATAGAAATACACTTCTCTAACTAACTTCAGGAGAGTAAGTTAATAACGTGTGCCGTCGAGTAGCAGCTCGAGCGTCTGCAGACACGAGAAAATAATCACAGAGAAAACTATCGCTTAGTTTACTTGATATAAAATGTTCCTGCATCCACTTCCCACATATCTCACACACACACACAGAGAGAGAGAGAGAGAGAGATGCGTGTCCCTGTCCTCCTGCCAGTAATGAAGCAGATAATAAGCTGCTTCACGCTCTGCTGTAGCAAAACCAAAATCAAAACAATGTTGATTTAAGAATCAAAACGCGTACACTCGTGGGTTTTTCATCTTCCATGCTCTGTAGCAATGATGAGGTGGCGCTTCACTAGAGATGTGTGTGTGTGTGTGTGTGTGGTTGTGTGTCTGTGTATGTGTGTGTGTGTGTGTGGTTGTTCACGCTGTATATCAAAAGCCAGAGGAGCAGGCAGTGGGCTCGCTTGGCGGTGTTGAGAATCCATTGCTTGTGCCTGCCGCCTCATTTCAGCTCTCAAATTCAAATAATGATTCTCTGACTTTGACATTGATGTCGTCAGCAAGTGTTTTGTGTGTGGGTGTGTGGGTGTGTGTGTGTGTGTGTGTGTGTGGGGGGTTCTGACGTTGTGAAAAGAAGAAAACAAACAGTACAAACGCGTTGATGCTGCTGGGAGATGAAAAACCTGCAGAAATGAGGTGTAATTGAAACATGCAGTGCCACAAGGGACTTAAAGAGAAAATGTAAACAGGCGGTACAGAAGTAGAACGGATTGCGTGTGTCATTTGTACCAAATGTCTACCATATGGACCATATGTGTCAAAACGCTGTCAGATCCCAAGCCCTTCTACGTTTCATCATTTCACTGGTGACCTTCTCTCTACGTGATGATTTGGTTGGATTAGATTAAAAAACTGACACACACCACTGACCTGACAACCAGCCCAGACGGAAACATCTGCAAACACTGAAACAAGGGATGCTTGTTTTTCTCCCACGTCTGATACCTGCTTTTGATATCGTCTCCAGTATGGATGTCAAACATCTGATAAGCAGGGGAACCCCTGCTGCGCGCTGCTCTTTGACGACGAGCACAAACACTGGTTTCTCCCTGACCCCGTTTGAAAGGGAGAAAATCCAGGCGTACTCCCTTTGTCCCACGTGACAGCACGAGACAAGAGGAAGAGAGGAGACGTTTGAAAGCAACGTGAAACATCAGAAATGTCTCGTACGCGTCTCTGATGGATCCCGGCGGTTCTGTCAGCGGCCTGACAGCAGAGTTTTAAAGAGAGGCACACCTTTATGCTCATACTATGTATATGTATTTTATAAAACTGATGTTTCTTCCTTTATCTCAGTGTCTCTAGCTTGTGTTTATTCCTGCTGTCTTGTTGCACTTTTTGCATTCATTTCAATCCTTCCACAGGACACAGAACCTGCACCAGTCCACTACACGTCTACTAACTGTTTGTCTGCATTCAGTTACGTCCTGATTCTGTTCCATTGTGATGTGGGACGAGTCACTCTACAGCCATATAACAGCAATGACTATGGAAAAACGACACTGACAGTTGTCAAACAGTCCACCAAAACGTAAACGTTGGACCAAATGTTCATCCACATATGTTTATCTTTATATAGTTAAGCAGGAGTTCTGTTGATGTTAATCAACACATGATCATGCTCATCACCAAGCTGATGACCAAATTAATTAACAACAAACTTTCAAGCTGTGGATAATTTAGCAGAATCCCATCGGACCTGCCTGTGGTAACTACTACAGCTGCCTGGTGCCTTGGGTTCAGCGTCGCCAAGGCCTGGAAACAGCCTGAATGTATTAGTGAGACGATAAAGTAAGAAACGAAAAACGAGGAGAGATTCAGGTGTTTTTTGATGAGAAAAGTAACACCGATGCGTTTCTCTTATGCAAACTTTATTTCCTCATTTCTGACGACCACTTCCTTATTTTTGTTTTGGACTTTGCATGTTCTCATCATTGGTTTTTGTAAGTGTCACAAGAAGAGGAAAGCAAGCGAGAGGTGATAAGATGCTAATCAACCAAGATAGCCACGAAGACTTTGCATCGTCATTGTCAACATTCAGAACGAGCATACCACAAGAAACTCACACATGTATGCGCACATGCACACACATGCACACACCGTGTATTAACAGAATTAATCAAACAGTCATGGTAAAGTTAAGTTTTAGTTCAACCATTCATGCAAGAATTAGTTCAAATGTGGTTTCTCCTATCAGAGAAACTACAGGGCAAAGACAGACAGAAGAACGTGGACATTCCTCCATTGTTTTCCAACAGATCAAAGATTTAATGCTGTATCAAGATGATATTTGACTCATGTTCCATTTCCTTTCGTGCAGAAAAAAATGTGTCAATTCACTTTTCACTGGAAAACTGCTTTGACACGGCCTCTTGAACTATGCTCTTACTCATCCGCTCACACTGTATTAAAATGTTAGAAATGCACTTCACATACACACAGCTTGCTAATAACGAGACAAAGCGTCCTGCAACTGCCATGAAAAGCAGAGAAGAATATTTTCCAGTTGTATCCAAATGTATAGCTACGTCACTAAAAAAGGCCATATTGTATTTGATGATTCAAATGACAGTTCAAAGTTAACATGGGAAACACTGATACTCGGATGAAGATGCATTTTGGAAATGGACCCGGCCCTGAAACCTCCTGAGTTGATGTTTGCTCCTCCTGTACTAAGACTACATGATCATGAATGATCATGATCAGCCTTCTATAAATAACAAGTGACATGTGTGTGTGAACAGTAGAAAGCCAGTTTCAACCTCAACACTCACACCGCTGACTTTGTTCTGTGTGTCAACAGCCTGTTGTTGAGGGAGAGGTAAGACAAAGACGACGCATTTTGGAAATGTTTCAGTGTGATGTTTATGATGAAGCCATATTATGTTTTGTGTTGTGTTTATAGATGAAGTGCACTGTGGCCTTTCTTGTGTTGATCTTGGTGGTCATCATGGCGCAGCCTGGAGAGTGCTTTTGGGGACTGCTTGTGAGAGGAGGTACATCCATGAGATCAACGTTATTTTTAAACTGTCAACATGATTTATTCTTAATTTCCTGCAAATCTACGGAAGCATATGTATGGATAATGAAATAACTAATACAGTGCTGTAATGACATTATATTTTTTGTTTTCTGTTTGTTTTTCTTAGCTGGGTCGTTGCTCGGCAGGTAAGGATGTGTGCCTCTGCCCTTATTACACATTGTACACCAATAAACACACTTTTAGGCTAAATCTGTTTTCTTTTAATGACTGACACCTTCTTTTGTCATGCTGACTTTTCTCTCCCTCAAACAGACTTATGAGCAGGGGTAGACGTCGTGATAGGGGTGAGATGGACGAGCAGCTGTTCAAACGTTCAATCGACTCCGGCCCTGTGCAGCCTGGCTTTGACTGAAGAGCCCACTCTGAACCATGTTTGAGTTCAGAATTCAACCACAAAGAATGCATATGTAATTGCATCAGAAATTTGAAATAAATTGCAATCACAGCATCTGAAATCATTTGTCTGCGCCTTATTAAAGAATGTCATTTGATAATAATGAGGTTACATAATGTAACACTGGTTAAAAAAAAACTATGGTTTTCTTTCAAGTTTACAATTTCATACAAGCCGACTATTACCAGGATGAAGGTCACTGCTCTGGTGACTCTAATGACAGAAATTGAGGAAGTTGTATGCACTGATGCCACAGAAATACAAACAGTATCTTAAAACATGGAGAACAAAAAAATAATTAGACAATAACGAGTAAAAGTCAAATAAAAGAAATATCAACCAAACTTTGACTGACCCCAAACTGAAGAGGAACGGCTACATTTGTTTTTCAGTTGACACAATGATGTGTCATTTGTAGAAGTGACCTTAGAAGTCGAGGTTAGATCAGTATCATTATTCTGCAGAGCATGATATTGCCAAAAACCTGACATTGCACCAGCTCAGATCCTTGTCCTTATTAAAAGACGCGCGTTCCAACCCTTAGACTTAGAGTATCTTATAACCCGAAGAACTCACACTGTTATATCCTGTCCTGGACAACTGATCTGCTGAAAGGTAAAAGTAGTCTCTGCGATATGTGATGATAAAATGTAACATGACTTGATGCCAATGTTGGGAGATTGTTTGTTTTTCAGGATGAAGGGTGTCATGATCTTTATGGTTCTGGGACTGGTGGTGCTCATGGCTGCACCTGGGGAGAGTATGTTTGGACGTGCCAAAGCGGCTGTACGTGGAGCGAAGCAGGGATGGAGAGGTATGATCACTAAGCAACAGGAATTTTCTTTTGACTTGACTTAATGCACTGATCACGAACAGGCTCCTTCACACACTTAGTTATTAATGCAATACTATATGAAAAACAGCCCTGAAATTAAATAGTATTGCCAAATATGTCAATAACAATGTGATAAATTGAGGATAACTTATAACGTAACAAAATACTGTAGATAAGGAGGCAAATGAGATTTTGCATTAATCCAGCGTAGTACTGTTACAGTATTATCCTAGAGACATTTCTCATCACACATCAAACAATAGTTAATGAGCATTCGTAATGGCATTCTATCACTATATTGTTTTGTCATTTCAACTGTCACTGTTTTGTCTCTTTAGATTACAGAGACAACAAGTACCTGCAGAAGATAAATCAGCGGTAACGACTCTTTTGGTATTTATTGGTGGTAACAATGCTGTATTGCAAAAGTCATCAGTCCAGTTCAGTTCAGTTCTGGAGAATATTTACACCGCTAACAACAAACAACACGATGCAAAAGAAATGTAAGACAAAGATATTAAGAAAACCTGGTGTTCTTAAATCTGTATCTTCATTCCCTCCTTCAGATATGGCACTATGCCACAACAAGGAGGCTATCAACAAGGAGGCTATCAACAAGGAGGCTATCAACAAGGAGGCTCTCAGCTAGGAGGCCCTCAACTTGGAGGCGCTCAATTTGGAGGCGCTCAACTTGGAGGCGCTCAACTTGGAGGCGCTCAACTTGGAGGCTATCAACCAGGACCCTTTGACAACATGAATCAAGGTTTTGGCGGTTTTCTGCGTCAATGATCAGTAGCGAGAGACAGCTGAACATTAATGGAAATTAATGTGCTTGTTCAAGCTGTAGTGTGGTTCAGGAACCAATGCTACGTTAAACCTGTGCTTTGTGCTTTGCATTGAAAAAGAACAAAAAAAAAATAAACAAACTAATGATTTCACGGTTGTCACAGCGATGATTGTTTTTGAAATATGTCAAAAGTGATGAGTATTGAAAAAATAAACAAAAGCCAAATAGTGCATGTTAATTCTACTTAAATGAATGTAAGACAACATGAACCCAGTCAACTGGTTTGGAACTGACACTACTGACACTGTACAGGGGGTCCTCGAGTTACGACGGAGATCCGTTCCTGAGAATGTGTCGTAACCGAATTTCGACGTTAGTCGGAACATACATTCATTGTGCCATTGTGCATACATTGTGCCACTAGACGTCGCTATAACACCACCCTACAATAAGAGTTTACTGTGGTAAATTGCCTTTTGTCCCTCTTGACCCTCTTGACACACCGTAGGGGTTGACATCGCGAGTGTAATGAGCATTTCCTTTAGATTTCTGTTATCAACCGTGTAGACCCTGTGTTGTGAATAAACCTACGGTATCGCCACGATCCCGAACCCATCTGTGTCCGTGTGCATCTCCTTATCGGCTGCCGCTGCCCCCCCCCGCCAGCCGTCCATTTCACAAAAGTAAACACAAGGCAGAGTAGCCTAGCTGTGCTGTGGAGGTGTTGGAGAGGCAGGCGCGCTGAGAGACAGAGAGAGCGCTCACCAACTAGTTCCCGTGCGAAGTCTGTACATATTTACGGGGCAAACCACTTAAGCCGAAACAAGGAAGTTCACAGGAGATGTGTCGTAAGCACGAAAACTACGTAACTCGCGACCGTCGTAACTCGAGGACCCCCTGTATTGGAAATAACATTACTAAGTATCAAGTGACAATTTAAGATCCACGGATCCCAGAATAAATTTAATGCATAATAATAACAATGCTACTACTACTACTACTACTACTACTATTAATAATAATAATAATGATAATAATAATAATTTGGTAATAAGTTGCAAGCATTAACAAATACCACATTAACACAGAAAGACCTGTACCTGCAGGACCAAACTTTGAGCCAAATTTAGATCATATTAGAAATAGAAAGAATGTAGAAAACCAACGGAGTGTTTGTTCCAGTACACTAACAAATATGAGTCAGTCTTGTTCTGCTGTGTTATGTCCGGGCAATAGCCTTGAGTTCCAGGAGACATACAAATACATAACATGAACATAAAGGTTTTTAAAATTCATATTGTAACACTGGTTCAAAAAAATTGGGTAAGGCTCTTAACCCCAATTACTCCCCGGGCGCTTGTACTGTATGTACTGTACTGTTAGTTACATTTACATTACATTTAGTCATTTAGCAGACGCTTTTATCCAAAGCGACTTACAGAAAGGGAAACAATCAAGGTAGAGTGCGATAAGAAGCGTTAGTGCAGCAATAGTGCTAGTGACAATTCTTTAAGGTGTGGAATTGTCATGTAGTGCTAGGAGAGAAGGTGCTCTCTGAAGAGCTGGGTCTTCAGGAGTCTTTTAAAGGTAGAGAGGGACGCCCCTGCTCTGGTAGGAACTGGTAGTGCGTTCCACCAACGGGGGACAACGTAGGAGAAGAGTTTGGATTGCCTTGAACGAACGGGTGGCAGAGCCAGGCGTCGTTCGTTAGAGGAGCGCAACGGTCGTGAGGTAGCATATGCCTGTGCCAGGGCGTTCAAGTAGGTAGGTGCAGTACCGGAGACAACTTTGTAGGCAAGCATTAGAGATTTGAACTTAATGCGGGCTGCAACAGGTAGCCAGTGGAGCTCGATGAGCAGCGGGGTGACATGTGACCTTTTGGGTTGGTTGTAGACCAGGCGCGCCACCGCGTTCTGGATCATCTGAAGTGGTTTCACTGTGCAGGCTGGGAGGCCTGTCAGGAGGGCGTTACAGTAGTCTAGTTTAGAGATGACCACAGCCTGTGTCAGGAGTTGAGTGGCATGTTGAGTTAGGTAAGGTCTGATTTTTTTTTAGTTGTGTCTATGGGAATCACAGTGAGGATATTTGTGCAGGGGGTTCTTGGCGGTATTAAAGTCAGTTGCCATGTTGCTTGATACTGAACGAGAAGAACCAATCTCTGCAACAATGCACCACTGGGAAAATCTATTGTTAATATTATGATGTCTTTATATCACCACTGCTGCGGGGTGTGTTCAAAAACATATCTCTGTTCTGGCTTTCTTTACCTCATAGATTCACTTCATATATTGTGACAGCAACAGGAAAGACGGAAAACACAGGCTTTTCATATCTCATGGGGAGGAAGAGAAAATAGGATTTGCCAAGTGCACGGGTGAGATTGGCAGGAAAAGAAAAAGCTGCTTTATTGGTGCATCAGTGGAAAAAAGCAACTAAGACGACAATACTAGACAAATTGGACATTTCCATTACAAAATCAGTAGCAGAAAATGAATTGGTTCCAACTGTATAAATAAGTTTGTTGCTATCACAGAACTATATCACTAATGACGCTAGTGCACCTAATGAGGCATGCAGGCCCATACAGGCGTCACACATATCTGTTACTGTCGCCTGCAGACAACGTAAGGGACATTCCGCTGAAAATGACACCTGCATTAGACACACACCAACCCAACATGCAAAGTTTGCTTTGGGGCTCTGCTTAAAACATATTGATCGGAAATTAGTTGTGGTCAGAGGCGGGACGAGGTTAGAAAAGGACGTTTGTGTGCGCGCACGTGTGTTTGTGTGTGTGTGTGTCTGTGTATGTCAGGGTCACCTGTGTCATCGGCAGTGGTTGTTTACCTAAAGGTGATTGCTGGCCTCACACACACAAACCCTTCCCAGACAGAGACATGTGGTAAATAATAGACGAGCTATGACAGAGGGCGCGCACGCACGCATCCACGCACGCATCCACGCACGCATGCACGCACGCATGCACACACACACACACACACGGAGCAGCAGCAAGGTTAAATGTGGGTGCGGGTGTAACGGGAGAGGTATTTATCGACACGTCATGAATACATGAGGCCAAAGCAGAGAGGCAGAGAGGAAAGGAGCCGGTCAGCGTGGATCCTGACGTGTGCATATCAAATGCATGAGAGGTCTGTATTTCTCAATGACAGTTCAGTCGATATGAACCCGGCCACCGAGGAGGATCAGGTGACTCCCACTTCACTTACTCACATTACAGACTCTCACCATTCATAAGCTGTTGACACTGAGGTCGAAGATCAGGTGTAATAATAATAATCATGTGGTTTTCAAAAGCCCTCCACACACACACACACACACACACGCACACACACACACACACACACACACACACACACACACATGCGTGCGTGCCACTGCATCATTTCACAGAGGCGTCATTGTCAAACCTAAGATCAATTTTTTTTCCCAGCAGGGACAAAATGAAACCCTGCACATGTGTAGTAAGAATTTAAAACATTAAGCAACAGCAAAAGTCATTTACTTTCCCAAGTGGTAAACGTCTAAAATGAAACTCAAATAAAATGCAGCACAACTGTGTACAACTTCTGTGGAAACTACCAGTAAAAAGAGAGAAAAACGACAAAAGCATAATAACAAATGTGATATTTACAACGAGCCCAAAGAGCTGAAAATGCAATTTATGGATGGTTGAATCAAGCAACACTTTTTTGCAATTATGGGACAAAAATAACTACAACAACAACAATAATAATAATCTATTTCTGTGGTGAAGATGCTGAGGATGAGGAAACAGGAATGAAGGAACAAGGGATGTTGTAGGATGTTGTACAGTGCTGGGTTGGATTTGGCTGTGTGTGTGTGTGGGGGGGGGGGTTAAAGCATTGATCAGTATGGTGGATGTCACATATCTTCCCAGCAGTGCAGTCAAATGTGGATACGATCCCCAGGAGCTATTACTGTTCGTTCTCTCTCTCTCTCTCTCTCTCTCTCTCGTTTCGCTTGTTTCACTAATTTCTTTCAGATATAATGATGCTGGTGTTTTTTTACCTATTTTGTTTTCAACGTTTTGTTTATGACTCAATTTGTGTACATGTGTCATAAGTGATTAGCACAACCACACACCACAACCTCCATCCTCATACAGCAATTTAAAAACCATGTAAACTAAACCAGTCAGTACCTGCAGGAGAAAACTTTGAGCCAAATTGAGACAATAGTAAAACAAACAAACAAAATGTTGTATTTGATGACACCTCCTGAGTTGATGTTTGCTCCTCCTGTAATAAGACTACATGATCATGAACGCAGCCTTGTATAAATAACAAGTGACATGTGTGTGTGAACAGTAGAAAGCCAGTTTCAACCGCAACACTCACACCACTGACTTTGTTCTGTGTGTCAACAGCCTGTTGTTGAGGGAGAGGTAAGACAAAGACGACGCATTTTGGAAATGTTTCAGTGTGATGTTTATGATGAAGCCATATTATGTTTTGTGTAATGTTTGTAGGATGAAGTGCACTGTGGCCTGCCTTGTGTTGATCATGGTGGTCATCATGGCGCAGCCTGGAGAGTGCTTTTTGGGAATGCTTATTGGTGGAAGTACGTCCATGAGATCGATGTTATTTTTTTAACTGTCAACATGATTTATTATAAATTACCTGCAAATCTACTGAAGCATATGTATGAATACTGAGATAACTAATACAGTGCTATATTTTAAATTTAACATAATTTTTTTCTGTTTGTTTTTCTTAGTCGGGTCGTTGATCAGCGGGTAAGGATGTGTGCCACTGCCCTTACTACACGTTGTACACAAATAATCACACATTTAGGATAAATCTGATTTCTTTTAATGATGAATTTCTTTTAATTCTTCTTTTGTCATGCTGACTTTTCTCTCCCTCAAACAGACTTGTAAGTAGACGTGGAAGAGTTGAGAAGGACGAGCAGCTGTTCAAACGTGCGATCAACTTGGACCCTGTGCCGCCTGGCTTTGAATGAAGAGCCCATTCTGAACCATGTTTGAGTTCAGAAAATTCATCCACAAAGAATGCATATGTATTTGCATCAGAAATTTGAAATAAATTACAATTACAGCATCTGAAATAATTTGTCTGCGCCTTATTAAAGAATGTCATCTGATAATCATGAGGAGTTTTAGAGAAGTAACTGTAATGTGAGTGTGATTACGACTAGGGCCCAATATTAATTTTACCATTAAAACTAACTGATAACATTGCACTTTAAATTCTCTCACAGAACATCGATAGGGAGTATATAAATATATATCATAAACGTTAATGTTCTAATTTACAATACAGAAAACACAGATACAGTATACGACAGAAAAAAGTTAGATTTGTTATAGCTATGTGTACGTGTGTGCGTGTATTCGCGCAATATGTATGTCATTATTAAGATGTACTAGACTAACATAAGTTAAAATAACTGTGAAGAAAAGACAATTATATGTAAAAGTCAAGTCAAGTAAATATGAGCTAAACCTTCTGAACTTATATAAAAGTACGTATATATTATATAAAACCTAAGTGAAGAAGAATGGCTACATTTGTTTTTCAGTTGACACAATGACGTGTCATTTATAGAAGTGACCATAGAAGTGGAGGTTAGATCAGTATCTTTATTTTGCAGAACATGATATTGCCAAATATGTGTATTGCAAAATACACATGCACATGCAGTATACCACAGAAAAAAAAGTTAGATTTGTTTTATTTAAAAGTTAGATTTGTTTTATTATGTATGTCCTTACAAAGATGTGCAAGACTGTGTCTGTGTGTGCCGACTCAGGTCAATGCTCTGGTGACTTTTATGACTGAAACTGAGATTTTGTGCACTGATGCCACAGAAATACAAACAGTATCTTAAAACATGGTGTTTAAAAACAAAACAAAAAACAAATCAATTAACAAAAGTTGAAATAATTGGGAATAAAAGTATATAAGTATAGTCAAATAAAAGAAATAGCGGCCAAACTTTGTGAACTTATATTAAACTGAAGAAGAACGGCTACATTTGTTTTTCTGTTGACAAAATGATGTGTCATTTGTAGAAGTGACCTTAGAAGTTGAGGTTAGATCAAAATCCTCATTCCGCAGAGCATGATACTGCCAAAAACCTGACATTGCACCAGCTCAGATCCTTGTCCTTATTAAAAGATGTGCGTTCCAACCCTTAGACTTAGAGTATCTTATAACCCGAAGAACTCACACTGTTATATCCTGTCCTGGACAACCGATCTGCTGAAAGGTAAAAGCAGTCTCTGCGATATGTGATGATAATATGTAACATTACTTGATGCCAATGTTGGGAGATCGTTTGTTTTTCAGGATGAAGGGTGTCATGATCTTTATGGTTCTGGGACAGGTGGTGCTCATGGCTGCACCTGGGGAGAGTTTCTTTGGACGTGTGAAAGTCAATCTACGAGGAGCGAAGCAGGGATGGAGAGGTAGATCAACTGCCAAAAATGTCAATAACAATGTGATATTAACTGACTAAACTAAACTAACGACTCATTTGGTATTTATTGGTGGTAACAATGCTGTACTGCAAAAGTCGTCAGTTCAGTTCAGTTCTAGAGATTATTTACACCGCTAACAAAAAACAACACAAATAACATGCAAAAGAAATGTAAGATATTAAGAAAACCTTGTGTTCTTAAATCTGTATCTTCATTCCCTCCTTCAGATATGGTTTTATACCACGACAAGGAGGCTATCAACAAGGAGACTATCAACAAGGAGGCGATCAACCAGGACCCAATGACAACATGAATCAAGGTCCTGGTGGTTTACTGCGTCAATTATCAGTTGCGAGAGACAGCCGAATATTAATGGAAATGAATGTGCTTTTTTAAGCTGTGGTGTGGTTCAGGAACTAAGGGGGTCGACACTATTGACATTGACTGTATTAGAAATAATATTACTAAGTATCAAGTGACAATTTAAGATCCGTGGATCCCAGAATGAATTTAATGCATAATAATAACAATAATAAGTAGAATACTCCTACTAATACTACTGCTACTACTACTACTATTACTACTAATAATAAAAATAATAATTTGATAATAAGTTGCAAGCATTAACAAATACCACATTAACACCGAAAGATGATGTCAAATGGCATGCTGTGTCAATACAGTGGTCAGAACAACATAGATGACATTAAGAGATGGCACTAATGTGTCTATGGGTATCACAGTTAGTACATTTGAGCGCTGAATTCTGTGTGGTATTAATTAAGTCGCCATGTTGCTTGATACTGAACCAGAAGAACCAATCTCTCCAACAAACAATGCACCACATTCCTGGAGACATACAAGTATAAAGGGGTTTACAGCCCCCTCCCTCCCCCGCTGAGTAAATCCATTACAAGTTGAAAGAAGTTTTTGATTTTGCTTTCTGGTTTGTCTGAGCCTCATAAAACCTCGGCAGGAGGCCATAGTGCAGCCGTGTCATTCTCAGCTGTCAGCTCCTTACATCACCCGGTGTGGAACCATCAGGAGGGTGTGTGTGTGTGTGGGTGCGTGTGTAGCTCCGTGTTTGCGGGGCTTTATGTGTGCAGTGAAAGCAACACACCAGCAGCTCAGGGTCAAAGGTCGTCGTCCTCCAGTTGTTATGTAATGAGGCAAAAAAAAAAAAACCTGAGAGCTAAAAGAACACCTTTGCTTAAGGAGGTGTGCTGGGAACTTTAACGAGGCCAGAGTAACCAGTGACCCAATACAAATTTTATATATATACTGTATATATAAACTCTGAGGTGAGTAAAAGAATGTCTCCTCAGTGTCTCTAACGCGGCCCCAGTTAAGTGATAAAGTCTGAAGCCGACATGGAGACAGACGCGCTGAGCAGCCGGGAGAACTAACGAAACTAACTCCGTCTCCTCTGTCAAACCTCTGGATCCGAACAGCGAGAGAAACACGTGTCTGCTCACAGATCAGAGACGAACAGGGAGAGCGGCTCTGATCTCGGTGTCGTGCGGTCCCGCTCTTATTCCAGACCTCATTACAAACCGCCAAACGCTGCACGGCAGATGTTTTAATCAAAAGCTCATAAAAATCAGAGACAGTCACAAATCTGTAAGATCTGCCGCCACACAGCGCAGGATTAAACCCGTCGAGCGAGGCGGTCATAACACGACCCCCTCCCGGGTAAATTAAAACGATCGCACGTGTTTGTTTATCCCGTTCCATTAAAAGCTACTCAAGAGGAAGTTCCTGCCAAGGGGTGGGGTGATCTTTTGGGGGTGGGTTGTCACAGCCTGACCACCTATATGTCCAACATATCATATACTGTATAAATGTAATGAAGCAACGACAGAAGAAGTAGTTTTCTTGTCTTTGAGACACATCATGACCTTTCCAGAGAGTGGCCTGTAAACGGGCACTGTGACTTTGAAGCGGTAACATGGCTACTGGTGCAAACACCATATCTCATCATTTCCTGGACACAATGATCAACATCAATATTAGTGCGTGTTTTTCCGACGCATTGCGTTGGCACTCGTCTCTGAGTCCTGGTTTTGGTCTTGTGGCGTCTACTGGTGCTGTATTTACAGGTATGATGGACACAGACCCTCAGAGAGGGTTTTTACTGTAGAGACATCTAAATATAGAGACAGATACATTTCGATGTCCATTAGTGTAATTAGAGCAACTCACAGAAATTAGAGCTATGGCCAAGAAATACAGCTTCTTCTTTTTTTTTTCTTTCCCGGATTGGTGTGACAGACACAGCACAATCCGAAAATTGTCTTATTATTAACTGTCTTATTTACTAAGGTACAGTGTAATTACAGATTTAATTGTAGCATATCTGTTGATACAATAATAATAATAGTACAGTTTGACATTTATAAAATATTACATTGAAAGAACCAAGTGTGCCTGCCATGGTTTAGAGTTTGAATGTAAAATCGTGTGTCATCTGCATACATATAAATGTTTGAGATGAGGAAATACTATTGCGGTTTGGGATTATTAAAGACATGACAGGTTTCAACATGGATTAATGAAAACATATATTTAGGGCTTTCTATTTTTTTCCCCCCCGCTCCCTTCTTTTCCCTGTAAGTGGAGACCTGGGTTTGTGTGTGTGTGTGTGTGTGTGTGTGTGTGTGTGTGCTGTTAACAATATTAGTTAAGTATTTATTTACAGATCCTGGCAGAGGCGTCCTGTGAATAATTCATCTTCCATGCTCAGAGGAGTCTGTTGACAAGACAGCCTGACGCAGGAGAGAGGAAATCAATGCAGCCATGATGGGCAGCCGACTTCAGCAGATCTGCTCCCGACCTGAATCCAGTGACTGTGTGTGTGTGTGTGTGTGTGTGTGTGTGTGTGTGTGTGTGTGTGTGTGAAGTTACGGTAGTTACAATACAGCCCTATGTAATGTGATCAGGTCTGGATCTGCTGATGGGAGCGAAACAGTGTCTGTCGAGGGCAGACAGTCCACAGGGAAATGTCTTCTCCGTGTTACTCCTGATATTCAGTGTGGACAGTAACTCGAGGATGAAACCTCCATTACAGTTGGAGAGAAGCGGCGGCCATGTACCAACCACTTCACTGTAAACCAAATGGTTGAATGATGATACAGACTGAAGTCAAGTTTAACTTTGAACCGAGGCATCGTTTATTAATATTCTTCACAATATGGGGACCACATGGGAACTATAAATGTCCCCATGTGGTGTAAACTCTTCACCACATGTCACTGCGCTATGTTGTTCTCCTGCAAACTTTTATCCAGAAAAAAAAACATAGAAAACAGGTCTGAAATATAGCATTGATATTTATATTTTGATTTTAATAATTCGATAAACCTTTTTATGGTTCCACGCAGATGTGTTGTTTACGTCTGTCAGAGACAGTAGCCACACGGCGTCATGATTCAGTCGCTCACTTTCCATCGCACTTCATCACATTCTGCTGCCGTCAATAAACCACTGCCACCTCAGCCAAGCATAAGACCTTTTTTTTAACCATAAGTCAACTTTCTTTCTTTTTACAGTGCACACACACACACACACACACACACACACACACAAGGTTTGTGCAATGTGTGAAATTGTTCATTAGAATAAACCTAATTCTTTTGACAGGGTGGAAAGTCTGTCATCTCCACCTGATCACAAAACAATGTTGTTTTTCTCTCTCTTTCTCACACACACACACACACACACACACACACACACACAAAGATCATTACACACAAAGATCATTACGGCTCCACAAGCATGCCTACAGTTGAGCGACTTCCAAGAATGATTCACTGGAGTATAAATATGTTCCCACACAGCAACAGAGTTCGAACCACTTGCAAACAATAACACAAAAGCTCCTGGAATAAATAAATAAATATAATAACGCAACAACAGCGTCTGGATTTTCCAGAAACCGGTGCCACCAAACAGGACCAGAGGAGACAAAGAGGAAATCTGTTGTAAAGAGGAAATGTGTTGAGCGGGGGTTAGAGAGAAAAAGGCCAGTTCCCACCTGCTTCTGACTGAATCAAGAGAAAAAGCAGCAGCTGCTACGACCCCACCATCTCAGCTCTGTTTGGAGACATTACACAGGATGAAAAGTGAGACCATGTAGCTGGAAGGGAAGAGAGCGACGTATCTGACAAGGTGACGTGTTGAGGGTGAATGATCATAAGAAGATTCCGGCTGTGGAAGTTGTGTTTTTCTCCTGCTGCCTCCTGACTCATTCCCGTCAGACGAGACAAACTCCTCCTTTCACCTGAACTGAAAATACCTACTGTTATAAATCCACAATGGTGAAGTAATATGATAGATAATGATTACATCATCATTAAGTGATCTGATTGTAATTCTACATAGAAGTGGCTTGATACTGCTATTATGTCTAAATTATTATTACAAAATACTAAGCATGAATATCAGAAAGATAAAATTCATGAAATTATTTGAATCCTCTCAGCTACTTTACAACACTGCTGCTGCTGATTAGGGACATGAAAGCAGCGAACAACAATTACAGACTGAATGATTTTCTTTTTTCTCTTTTCATCGGATTACCTCCGACTGTTTAATATTCAAGAGACACACATGAGTGAATGTCCCATAAAAGACCCCGCTCTGAATGTGGGGTCACCAGGTTAAAGTCAGACAGTCATCGCTAAAGGAAAACTGAATACCGAGGTCAAACATTATTTTTACCTCAGTTTTACGTGTACATGGAAAAAAAAAACAGGTACAGAGAGTGGGAAGATTTGTTGTGGAAAATGCAGGCGAGTGGAAGCAGAAGAGAACTTCCTGAAGGTGAGGGAGAAGTATGTGTGCATGAGCTCTAATAGGCATTTTCAATTATTTCCCAAAGTATGAAGTCTGGAGTCGACAGAGGAACTAAAGCAGAGAATAGAGACAATCCATCAAACAGACAGTCTGCGCGCGAGAGAGAAAGGAAAAACAAAGGAATGGAAACTACACAGTATACGAGGCTGAGCGCCTTGTTTCCAGTGAACGTTATATATGCTAAAACTCCGAAATGGAAAACATGTAACATCATCTGTAACATGAGGAAACAACATACGACATGTTTTCATTCACATTATCCGTATTTAAATCCTTTTTCTCAGTTTTTTTCTGCTGTTTATTGTATTTTCTGCTCGCACAGCGACGCTCCTGCTTTGTTTATGGTTTTAAAAATATAAGACGACGTTCTGGAGTCATGTTTTGTTCCTCGGTTCCTCAAGTGGACGAATAACAGGCAAACATGTACATGAGATTATTAAAGCACGATATGATACGTGTCGTTCTCTTAATTTCACAGTGATCGTATTCAGCTCCCTCAAACACAAACAGAACTAAAACACAGGGTCACAACCAAATACGCAATTAATTCCAGTACTTTGTTTTTTTGCCAAACATGAAACACTGTCCTTCCCGAGCTAAAGAGAAAAGTAGGCGGCACATTCCTGACTGGAATACAAAGAGAGGCCGGGTCCGCTGGAAACGAAAGACATATGGTTCGGTTCTGTCTGAAAACAATGTCCTCATTAGCTGATCTGATTAATTACAAACCTAATGAGAGAACTTTATACTATCATACCACACCACACCATCAGCATGCAAACATGTGTTAACACTGTAAGCAGCCTAACAGCGTGTTTACACGTTAATAAGAAGTGCTCTGAGATAAACCGAATGTTTTCTTAATTAAAATCCAAAACACATAAATGATTCACAAAAGTAAATATCAATCAACATCCATCATTATGTGAGAAATAAGGAAAATGGAGGTATGTACACTACAAATGTACATCAATCTCAGCATCAGTCATCAAAATCCATCAAAAGTTAATTCTAATATGCCAGAAAATCTATGGTGGTTGCAAATCGAGGACATTAAAAAAGTCTGTGGTGTAGTGACAGAAATAGGTCTGATCCATCTCGTCTGGTGCCACTTGTATGTATCTGAACTATAATGTCCTCCAGCGATGCAGGGGCACAGTCAGTTCGAGCGGTGCGGGGAGGGCGGACATGATGGAGGGGACGGTGCCATCAATCAGGAGATAATCTGAGAAGGCACACTTTCAATGACAGGAGACAAATAAACAAGATGGCCCCGACACTCCAGCAAACCTGCGCCAGTGAAATGGAACAGGACCGTGTGAGGCTGCACCAGATATTACACATCAGCGGCCGACGCCGCCGGTGTGAAGCATGGAGCGTGTCCACGTGTCTGCGGCCCCAAAGACAGGCGAGGGACAGAAATAAAGGGACAGGGAGGTCGTGGGGACAAAGAAAATGGGAAAACGAAGGCAAACTAACCGGAGGGGACGTGCAACCTTCACCACTTCTATTTAAACCAGTCAGAGAGGCAGAGAGCAGCTGCTGCTCTTACTGTGCCATTACTGTGAACGCAGTAATGACTGAAACGGGACTGTCGTCCAATCCACACACACACACACACACATATATAAACAATATGATGAACTGTTGGTTTATCACTTTTATCACATATCACGACCAGCGGCCCTGAGTGGGGCAGAGGAAGTTAAGGTTAAAGTTTTGGCTAAATAATAGAAACATTGCGTGAAGATGAAACCTTCACTCACTGAAACCTCTGGACCTGAGTTGACAGATGCTGAATTGTGGCACGTGCCATTAAAATGAGACCAGAGACACTGCCACATCCACAAACCCCTGTGAGAGAGGGATGTGTCTATGCATCTGTAAACAAACAAACAAACAAACAAACAAACAAACCTGAGTGAATTTGTCTTATCTTTATGTTTGAAGCAACAGAGGCCACAGGAAATAAAGGGCCAATGCACTCCTTTAGGTCCGAGTATAATTTAAGACAAAGGTCAGATGTAAGATCTGCAGTTGGTTCTTTTAAACCACTTAAGCAACACTACGTGTCAAGCTATAGATCTGCATTTATGATTGATTTTTTTCTCTCTTTTCTGAAAACAAATAAAATAAAATAATAATTATAATACATGTGACACACAGGCTCCTCCACCCCAGTGCATTAATATATGCAAACCGGTCCCAAAAGAGGCCGGTGTACCCAAATAACCTTCCTCCATCGCACCCTCAGCTTAAGTCTAATCCAATAAAAGCTGACTTTGTCATTAAACAATCATCAAAAGGCCTTTTTCAGTCAGTGCTTCCAAATGATTTAAGTCTGTGAGAATTGGAAGAGATATCTCCTTGGCAGAGTCCTATCTCGCGTTTGCAAGTGTGGCTGCGGCTACGAGCGAGCAGTGATCCCACCGCGTGGATCTTTTCAGGTCCCAGACCTGAAGAAAAGTCAGAAGCTGCTCCATACTGAAGAGTGCAAGCTGAAATGAAGTAAATAAAGTTTTCGCTGCACTGAAATCCATCCGATTAACAGTGTCGTTATTTAACTACAGCCCAATAAATGAGAAACAGTTGTATTTTATGAGCCAACCCATCAGGAACCCAAAAACCTGGTGCACTCTGGGAAAACTACCAACTCCAAAGTAGGTTTCTATAAATTAACAAATTATATAAAGTAAACAGACTTTAATTATATGTATATATAGGCTTATCTGCGTGATGCTTCATAGCTTATTTGCTGTGGAACACTGCACAGAAATTGATAAAAACATAAAAACTTTGATTGTTTTCTCTCTAACTAAAATAAAATGCACCATTGTACATCACGTAGATAGCAAACAACAAACAATGCAACAAAGGCACCGGTGACATATTGGTCTTGTTTAAACGCTGCTGCTGTTATTCGAGATAAAGACTTTGTCCTGTCTATTTGTGTCCAGATCTGCAATTTCAACAACGAGAAGTTCATGTTGGGTTGAGCAAAGTGTGTATATGTATGGAATTCTAGTCAATTTGTCTTCCCATTAAAGAAGATTGTCTGCTACTGGTGCTATTGAGGAAAAACATACTGCTAACATACCTGGCTACACCTTGGTTTCTTAAGAGCGATTATAGAAGTGCTGGTTGTGCCAACAAGAATGAGGTTAGGGGCATTTTATCCATCGCAGAGGGAGTTGCATTAACCTTAAACTGATATTTAAATGTCAGGACAGTATGTGTGTGTGTGTGTGTGTGTGTGTGTGTGTGTGTGTGTGTGTGTGTTAGGCGCATATAGGGTGTTAATTCAATAAGGGCCTACCCTTTCCAGCTGCATATTTGATTAGATTATGCCGTCAGACATGACTGATCGCTGAGGCCAGTATTTTCATCAATTAATCCCAATTACCAAACAGCTCCTGTACCACATGACCTCAGACCTTTTCAATTATTCACCAGTGTTGTGGGTCTCACAAGTACAGACGAGGTTGCCGATCGAGCCTGTTCGCAAAGAACGTGTGTGATTTTAATAAACAAATATATCGATCAGTTATAACAATAGATGCCAGATGCTAGATTTTTGATTAATTGGCAATTGTTGCAATTTTAGATTATTACTTTTCTGTCTCTACCTGACTGTAACATACGGTGTTGGATAGAGCTGTTATCCCTTTTAAGAATCCTAATAATCCCTAATAAGAATTGTGATTCTTATTGTGTCGTTGCTCTTATTGTCATGCCCTGACAGCATTGTGTGTGTGTGCGTGTGTGTGTGTGTGTGTGCTCATGTGGCGGACCACAGGTCCAGATGAGTGGTCTGTCCGGCTGGAGCCCAGTCACCAGCTGGAGCTCCAGATGGTGACTGGGTGTCCTGGGAGAAGACCAGGTTAAATGTCCAGACGCAGAGCTGGGTGTTGGGACTGTTTGTTTAGATCGTTCTGTCCAACGCACGTCCATCTTAGTAACTACGCTAAACGACGATGCCTGTAAAAAAAAAACAAACAAACTGCAACCTACATTGATAGGATGTGTTTATGCCCTGTGTTCAAAATCAAGCTATAAATACTGTCATGCTCTCTAGCTGCAAATGTAAAAAAAAAAAAAAATTCTAGTTGTTGAAATACTGCAGTGTCCTGGTCAGTTCAGATGCTCATTCAGTCAACATGATGTCATATGATATAATAAATATAAATAATAATCAGCAGAGAGGATTTAAAACACTGGAATACAGGACAAGAGATGAGGCGGTGGAGAAAACCTGCAGCGTCACAGTGACATATTCAGGCAGCTGCACTAATCTGGCACCAGCACTGAGTCGCTGTGGGAGACGCAGGTCCTGCGAGCGTCCTCTCTGCAGCTGCAGCCAGCAGCAACACCAGCAACACAAAAGGTATCACAATGTTCTGCCAGGCTTCACTTTGCCAATACACACACACAGAGCAGAGGAGGACACCGCTCGTAAACAAAGTCCTGGCAGGGAGGTGGTTTTCTTACGATACATAAAAGAAACTCTCATTTCATAGACTGACTGATGTGTCAGTGCAGATTTCTTATATGAAGCCAGAGGGGAAACGCAGTCGATGCCACAGTGGGTTGAATCTTCACCTGGAGATAATAAGTGTGTGTGTGTGGAAATGGTGGTAGAGCTAATAAAGGTGAAATGATGCTTGTGCATAAGTTAACCTTTAAAAGATTTACAGGTGGACACAGAAATAAAATGAAGAAGGAAAAGACCATTTTCCCCAAATAATCAATAATAAAAATGTCATTCTCTAGCCAGGTTATATACGTACTTATTAATAGAATTACACTAAATTATTATTTATATTCCTGTGGCTGATTAGTTCATGAAAACAGAAATCTAAATGAGGTCGTGGTGGAAGCATTGTTTCTGCCATTCTAAAAGTCAGCTTTAATAAATAATATAATATATGCTAATGTAATATTTAAGTCTATTTAAAATATGTCCCCTGACAAAGAGATAGCTCGGAATTTGTGTGTCTGCATATGTGTGCAACTGTGTCTGAGAAGTGTGAGCTCAGCAGGTCGTTCCCCGTCTGGCAAGCGGCACCCAAGGGTTTGACAAATAGGATTTGGCCCAGTGGTGCTGCTTATTAGCAACATTTGTATGAGACCTCACCTGTTCTGTGTGCGCACAGGTTTGTGTGTTTGTGCTTGTGCCTGTCTGTGTGTGTGTGTGTATATCGCTTAACATTTGAATGTGATCTAGGGAGCTCACCTTTGCTCGACTCGCAGTCAGCACTTCTCACATGCACAGACACACAGCTAATGTTCCCTGAATACCTGTGACTGCTGCTCTCCTCACGGCGCCAAGTAACTTCCCTCCACATCAGTGTCACATGACAACAGGACGCTGCAGAGGAGACGCACACGCAGTCGAGTTTGGAAAGAAACATGTGCGATACGTCGCTGCACAAATCCTGAACTCCACCTTTTCTTTGCAGTGTGAAAAATTCAATTTACAAACCTATAATCGATTAAAAACAGCATCAAATACCACCGCAGGGTTATGAAACATTCCACTCATTTTTTTTCCGAATCACACTGTTATTAATAATAATGTCACATTATAAAACGACGCCGCTGCAAATAATATCACAACGCAGGTCGACGGAGCCATGAGACTGCAGCTACGTCCCGTTGACGTCCGATCATGACCTAGTGACATCATCAGAAACAGTTCGATTAGTTTCAGCAGCTCAATGTGCACAAGAAACCTCAGATTGCTGAGCAATGAGGAGATTCAGGTTACCAGTGAGGGAACAATTTGGTTAATTGCGGCACAGGAAACAGAAAAAAGAAAAAAATAAACTTTTATTTGAACCAAGCCTCCAATAAAAATCAAGCTCTGACCGAACTGTGGCTACAATTTGCCGGATGTGTATTGTAGTGATTAAGAGGTCGCAGCACTAATTATCTGAAATTCAACCAGGTTCACAGAGCACCTGTGACGTTAGTGGCACACACATTTGCGACATACCTCAAGTGACCTGTGACAAAAAATATGACTAAGCCATTCGTTTCTAATGTTTACCTTGATGCAGATGTGTTTTTTCACACCATGGCTCTGATTATCTTTAGAGAGAAAAAAAAAAACATTACAGGAATGAAGTCATCAGAGGAGGCAGAGGCCAGAGAGAAAGAGGGAGCAGAGAACAGTCCACCATTTGCTTAACGAGCTATGAAATGAAATGTAGTTCTTAGCCGCAAGTCCACATCCTCCTAAATATCAGCTAACACGGTTAATGAACTTTACACCGTCATCAATTACCGGCATCATGGCCGGTCGGATTTTAGTATGGGCTGGAGGAGTAAAAAAAAAAAAAAAAATACACCTATGTAAGAATATACCATCAATTTAACATGTATAGTCTCACATACACAACATCTACACACTAACTGATTCTCCAGACAGAATCAAGGGAATAACAACTGTGTGTTAAATATTATTCACACGCAAAGTGTGTTTTTACACTATTTGCTGAGAGCAGTGTTTTGGGTTTTCATGAATCGACCGTTATCGTGAGTTAATTTAGATTAAACCAATTAGTCGAATTCACGTTTGTTATGATCTTGTTAAACTGTTACTGGATTGAGTCTCGTTCAGACATTTATGGAGTTTAATGAGGAGGAGGAGATGTGTACACATGCAGGCAGTATGTGGTCCAACACTTGGAAAGAAATAGTGTAAAAAAAAAAAAAGGACTGTTAATTTCATTAAATACTTGTTGGTCACACTCGGCTTGGTGTTAATATTTTTTGGGGCCATAGATCAAATATAAACAATGCAAACAGCAGTGAGGTGGATATGAGCTGCTGACTGTTCAGTGGCATCAGATAAGCTGAGGTCTGAAAGTTGGAGTAGATAACGTCAGATATCATCTTTACAAAACAGAGAACTAAAGAGGACGCCACCACCGTACGCCACCACATCAACATATCTCAGTGAAAAGGAAATGAGGTGCAAAAAAAGCAGATTTTTTGTTATTTGTCCCTGCTTTTGTCCCTTTTTCTCAATTTGATGAGTAAAAGAGTGGATGATTGGAAATGTGACGAGAATCCACGAGAGACAGTCAAAGTCCAACAGCAGGAAGACACGGTCACACATCACACCTCCCGGCAAAACACTACAACCTGCCATGTATTAAATATGACTCAGAATGAATGAACGGAGTGCATGAGTGTGTCGCGTGTTGAGACACAATGCGAGAGCTCTGGAGAAAAGGCATCAGTGCTCTCAGAGAACAAAAGGGTCATTTGTGCGTTTGGAAATGACAATGAGGACTCAGGGGGCCGCGGTTGATTGTGTTTGCATAAACTGCCTTTTTTGTTTTTTCCCTGTCGCTGACAAAATCTCCTCTCAATGTAAAAGTGTTTGTGTGACAGCAAATTTCTTATCTCTCACACTCACTCACCAACACACACACACACACACACACACACACACACACACACACGCACACACACACACAAGTTCCCTCTCAGGCCAAACGCAACACTTAGAGGTACAGCGAGCGGAACAATTGTTTGGACGGTGTGTTGAGATATAATCCCTTCATCTGGACCCAATCTCCCTCTGTGTTTTCATCTCGCGCGCACACACACACACACACGCACAGACACAAACATGTGTAACTCTTTGTAACTTTATTCTGTTTGCAGCTTTTCTCAACTGTCTCCTCTGTCTGGTCCTCATGTCACATCAGTCCAAAACACTACACAAATGAATAAATAAATACTGACGAATAGAGAAACACTCTGGAGGCATTTGGACAAGGTATTTTTACACCATGATTATTTGTGTGACAAACATACTGATGGCATCACAGCTTGTTACCGTTGGTTACAGTATATGTAGATGCTGCATAATATACACACACATATATATGTGTGTGTGTGTGTGTGTGTGTGTGTGTATATATATATATATATATATATATATATATGAAAGTACATATTGTGAGACGTGTCCATGTTTCAGTGCAGAAACACAGACAAGGGAGTCAACTTACAGCAACATCAGAAACCCAACCTGAATGGACGCGGAGGACGCTCAGACCTGAAGAGGACGTGACCTCACATGATGCCGTCCCACATGACGGCCAGAACATCAACACCGGCAGCTGCATGATGAGCCAATCAACCGCCAACGCTGTCGGCGAATCAATGTCATTTCCCTCGCAATCACCTTTCGGATTCTCCGCCTCGCTTCCAAAAACAGACACTTAATGTCTCACGCGTCCGTCTTCATCGGAGAGAATCAAACGTGAACCTGACCTGACTCGCCACCTTCACACCTGATACTGGGAATTAATGACAAACAGGATCCAGCTCCTGCTAATAAGAGTCTAAAAGGAGGTTTTCATGAATAAATTACTGCTGCAGAGATTCTGTGAAACAGCTATTTTCATCATTGATTGATTTAGCAATTATACTGTTGATTAATGAACTAGTCATTTAGTTTATAGTAAGTGTCAGAGGAGTGGAACGGACCAGGATGAATTTTTCAGACGTCTTTTAATGGGACTTATTTATAGAAACTAGTTTCGCCGCGATCGCTGCCATATGACTGACTGTAAACGCTGTCCCCCACATGCTGTGCACTTGACTCTGAAATCAGACGAGAGAGCTGAGGAACACGCGATGGCGTCGCTCTACACCGCGTGACGTGACGGGATCATACGGCGGCGTTCCAAAATAGCACGCGGCGTCTCTCTGCTCGTGTTCATTATGTGGGAGAAACCGGTTTTCTATTTTAATGAGACCTCCTGCAGCTCCACGCCAAATGTGCCATGTTGTGTGTGTGTGTGTGTGTGCATGTGTGTGTGTCACAAAATCAAGAGAACAGAAAGAAGGACATAACAGTAGAAGGACACACAGACAGACACACAGACAGACACACACCTCTCACCTGTGTCCAGGGTACAGATGGGTAATTTAATATGTCACATAAGCTGAAACCTCAGGGTCAGACTGAGCCACTGGTATTCTGTAATGACCCATACACAAACATGCACACAACCACACACATTTAGCCCCTAAATGACATGTCATAGGCACCCTCTGTGTTTGTGTGCCTGTGTGTGTGTCTGTGTGACCTGACACGTGAAGACCAATCAATTTCTACATAAAATACATAAAAATGTCCTTTTTTAATAGCCATTTTTTTCATAAACACACATAAAACAAGGCGCTTTTATCTATTTACATTTACATCTACGTCCCGGTGAAGTCGGCACAAAGTGTTCACGGAGCGGAATCTCACACCAGTCGGTCCCGACTGTGTCGTCTTTACCGGTTAAGTCTGATTTCAGCAGACAGGTGAGCACAATGAGCAAACGCACAACTAACCTAACGTCTCTATTTCTATTCCAGGTGCAGTTAATTAGGAGTGAAACACAAACCGGACCGAGCCACAGGCAACGACACCAAACACAATGATTTATGGGCCCGACGAGATGAACAGTGGCGCCGAGCAGTTCATCATGTTTGGAAAATCACAAAAAAAGAAAACAGATCCAGATGGAAGCTTATTCATCAGTCTCCTCATGTGCTCTTAACGTGCGCACACACACGCACACACACAAGCGCACACACACACACGGCAAAGATCATCACATCATGGCCGACTGGTCCAACTGTTTTCATCTGAAGTTACAGAAGCTGAGTGAGATTTATTTCCCACTTTGTCCAAACACTTTCATCTATCAGCTGACGCTTTCAACAAATAATTCTGTCCCATGATTAAAGTTAGGAGTAAATCCATAACACTTGTCTGGACAAACAGGGTTTTTTTTTCCAAAGAAACCATAACTCGAGAAGAGATGCCTTTTCTTTTTTTAATCGTCACGTTGCTCCTGCTAAACTCAATAAGAGATAATGAGTTCACACCTGAGGAGCTCAGGGTCACAGTGTAAGGTCCTGGTGACAGATTTCATATCTCCTCTGTGGTGAACCAGCAGAAGGTCTGGGATCTTCAACAGACACAGTGCCAGAAGTTTGGCTTAGTGGATTCCCTGGGATCCTGGTTTCACTCTTGTCGACGAGCCTATTTATAGTCGCTCCAAGCTCCTGTGATACCAATCTCCGCCAGTCGGTGAAAATTAAACTCGCCTGACCTTTTTCCAATTCCTGTCGTACGCCACAGCAGTGAGGCGCAGGGAATATCGGTACTGGCTTGTTAAATAAGAACTGACATGGAAAACGTGGAATATTATTTTCGAGAATTATGTTTTCTGTTTTTTTTTAATGTAGTCTTTGCATCAATGTACTCGCATATATGTACGAACTATATACTATATAAGTATGAACTACCAGACGTCCAAATATCAAAAATAAGCCAAATAATTTTTCTCATTTCGTTTTACTGTTTATTTTAATACATTTATATTTAATGTTGGCTGATTTTTAATCAAAGGGAAGTTTGGAGTTTCCCTCTGGATGTTTGGATTTCTATCTAATAACAGTTCACTGAGGAAAACAAGGATTAATGCTCAGGTGACCAGAAACACCTGTGGATATTCATCCAGCAGTTGTGGAATTTTTTCAGTTTGGACTGACGCTCCAATTACAAAAATAACAAAAACAAAATCTTCCACAGCCCCCCATTACACCAAATACCCCAAACACCATGCCACGTCATGTCGACATAAAATATCATCTACACATCTTTACTAGTTTTAAGCCTAATCATTAATGTGCAGAAATCATTTCTCACTGATAATGTAGCCATGATAAACTATCGGACAGCAGTGAGACATCACCCTCTTTGTCTTGTTTAAGGGATTTATATATTTGTTAATGGGACTATATACATATTTGCTGAGATGCCTGTGGACACAGTTTTTTTCTTGGTGTCTGTGTGTGTGTGTGTGTCTGTGTGTGCATTTTCGATGCAAGTGTGTGTCTGGCCCTTCTCTAAAGGTTAATGAGTGGGGAGTCACCACACCGTAACACAGAGGTGTCTCTGCAGCCCTGAGCTAATTGGGACACTCTTTAACTTTATAGTTAATGATGTCAGACACCAGACTTGACATGCTGCGCGTGCGTGTGTGCGTGTGTGCGTGTGTCACTATTACTTTCAGCCAGTAAAAATGAATGTGAAAAAAAAAAACGTGTGAGAACTGAATCTGTGATTTAAAAAAAGGACCATTTCATATACATGTGCTGGATAGGTGATTTTGCATGTATTTACTATGCATAATACTGTGTAAGTATCTAAAATGATATGAAACCATTGTGATGCACAGAAAAGAACAACAAAAAAAAAAGGTCAAGCTTTGTTTTAAAAATTCAAGCTGGAGGGAAACGTTCACACTTCAGTGACCACTCTCACCTGATTCAGAATAACAGCACGGAACGAGAGGAAACTCTGGTTGGAAGTTATTAGTGGTAAATTAGCTCATCCCGGGTCTCAGGAGGTGCACAGCTACACGGCTCTGCAGCTGTTTGTGTGCAGCCTCAGCTGTTTAAAGTTACAGTCCTGTCGCTGCACGGCGACCCCAAACTGTCACCAACTTTCTTTTTCTGCAGCGTCTGTTACTTGGGGATTAAATCACTAATGTTCGAGTGAACCTGAAGTAAAGAGGCGTCACACTCAGACACAGCTCTCGCCTCCACTCGTCACTCAATTAAACGCCTCTGCTCGTTATGTACTCTCCCCCTCTTACAAGTCATCACTAATTAAAAAAAAATCCAAAACAGTTGGACTAAAATGTATCTGCAGCTATTTTGATAATTCACTAAAGTTTTCACGTTTACGAGAAGGAAACCAAATACATATTTCTTCAACTTTCAACCCTCGTTAAATACTAGACAACACTAACACTAACTCCCTGAAGACAACGGACTTTTCCAAAAAGCTGTGATATTAATAACAAACCTTTAAGGTCAAACTGATGTTGGTTTAGCAGGTGAAACATTCGTGTTTACGTTAATGGCACATTATAATGTCACTATTTTTCTGTTTAATCAAGTTCGCCTTCTGCAGCTGGAATTCTGAAATCATTCCCGCATGGCTGACGTCTTTGCTTCAATTACAAACATGGGAATCATTTTCCTGAGGTAATAAATGGCTTCCTGTCCTTCCACAATAAAAGCCCAGGGTAAACTTCACACTGTGACTCTGCGTTACCGTGACACATTTGTCACACGGCGGGACAGAAGTGACTCACAGATCTGCTGAGGCGGCTCATTTACATGAGAATAAAGAAAGTGAGGAGTCGAAATGTATAGTGGGCAGAACAAAACAAAAACCTAAAGTGGAGCAGCATGTTCTCAAACACAAAAGCTTCCGTCCCATGTCACCGTCCCTTGTCATTACACGGAGTAAATGGTGGCACTTAACTCAAAATGACACTTGTTTGACACAGAGAGCAGTGTGAGGGCAGGATAATTATAATGATTTGTGAATATTGGATACACTAACATTGGCTGGTTTGTTTTGTAAGTGAAGCCTGTTTTTAAATACACACACACACACACACCCACACACACACGTGTTGACGTCCCATCACTTTGAGGAAATTGCTTCCTCTCGTCATGTCTTTAATTTTTCTTTAAAACACTTTCTATTTGTTTTGACAAGCGAGATAAATTGGGACGCAGCCGGTGCAGTGAGATGCAACATTTTGTTGTTCTTAAAAAGCGATGTCGCCCCCTCTGGCCAAAACAAAAACCCTGATCTGTGGCACAAACCTGCACAAAAAACCACACCACAGACAAACAATGCAAAAAGAGCCTCGACCTCAATGTGCAACCACATTAAACCTGTGAGCTTTTCCGCCTTCTCACCCGTTTTCTCCCCGTGGACACACACACTCAGATAAATACACAAATTGGCCGCACACTTGACAGACACACGCATGCAACACACAACGCTTGGCCGCTCATGCATTTCCTCACATGCACAGTTACACTCCGTCAGTGTAGTCAGTCAAAGATGGAGGCCGACAGTCAGAGACCTACTCGGACTGTCTGGACCAGTGGGTTAAGCCATTACAGCAAAGTGCTCACAATTGAGTTCAACGACAAACAGTGTGATGGCTGTTTACGTCTCCGCTCTGTAACTGCTCTCAGGGACTGGAATAAACTACACATGTACAGATACTGCCATTAATCATCACAACACAACAGGAATTTTTTGCAATTCTGCCTCGAAAACCGACTCAAATAATTCAATCAATTAAAATTGTTCAATTAACACACCCATTAATAGTTAGTCATGTCCAGTCTGATTCTTCTTTGTTAGAAAAAAAAAACAACCCCATCACAAATTTCCCTAGCCTATGAAAATTCCTCACATTCCTTTCCCTCACACAACAGAAATTTTGGGACATGATGCACATTCACATAATTTATGAGGTAAACAACGTTTTGCATTTCTGCTTGACAAACAAAATGTCATACAAACGACATTCATGCTACGATGCAGTGTCAAACAGAAATCCTTTCAGGGATCAATTTGTTATCCCTATCGTTTCAGCCAAAGTTGGGAAAACGGAGCTAAGAGGCAGCTCAGTCAGCTGACTGGTTCCTCTGTGTGTTTTTAGGGGCCGGTTCCACTCTTTGTGTTAAAGCGCCCGTCCCACCCCCCGCCCCCAGGGTTGGCTGACATGTCATCCGAGTCCTTGGCGACCCCATAAATGTCAGGTCGTTTCAACGTCACTTCTCCAACATCTACTCAAGAGGATGTTTTCCTCTGGCGGACCTGTCACTTTTATAAGGCTGTTAAAATGATCAAAGTCCCTTTTAGAGACCTGGAGAGCGATGAAGAGATGGAGATGGAGAGATGGAGATGGAGAGAGAGAGAGAGAGAGATGGCCAGAGAGGAGAAGACAGAGTGCAGCCAAATATGAGGCGATGGGGTATAAACACAAATCGGACAGACAGAGACACACAGATACACAACGCAACACAAACACATAGCAGCATACATATGATGTGACACGGCGAGCAAGCTGAGACCCGCGCTGGCGATTTGGCACTAATTACACTATATAGTAAATCTGCGGCCAGACACTGCGAGTCATAACAAGTGGCGATGACGCACACATGATGTTAATGTACACGTCCAGAGCTGCTCACGTCCAACAGGAGGTGAAGCAGAAAGTCAGTGAATGAGAGCAAGAGTTCAATAAGCATATTGAATATAAGCAATAAGCAATAACAATAACAATAAACAATATTAATCATAATCATATTAATTGACTCCTCAGTTCATTTTCAGCCCAGATCCTCAACGTTTACACAAACTATTTACCAGTACATTTACTTTTAGCTAAAAAAAAACCCCACACAAACACACACACACAAAACACAAACTAATCACTTCAAGTGTGTCTCTTCGTCACAGCTGACCACAAATCAAACTGCTAATGACAAATCAAACTGCTGAACAAATTCATGAACTGATTCATCATAGATGATACAGCAAAAGCACAAATCCCAAAAAAGTTAAATAATTTGTAAAACGGAGTAAAAGTGAAGGATTTTCACTTTAATCTTTCACTTAAGTGCAGAAGCAGTTTGATAAACGCAGGCCCGGATGTAATGGGCTTAAACAGCAAATCCCCCAGAGCTATGACAACAGAAGGATTAATACAAAAGGAAGCTCATCCCATAATAACTCTCTGACATAAGTATTCCTATTTTACCAGCAGCAAGAAAACAACAACAACAACACATCATTTACGCTTTACAATGCACACACCAAACAACAAGTAGACGACGACCGGGTTCTGCCACAACAAGAAATTAATGCACAAGTAACACCAACGCAAACAGCTCACAGACGACCGCAGCAACACAACGGCAAATATTAGCAAAGAGAAGCCTGCTGACTCAACACTGAATCGGTTTTTTTGTGTTGTTTGTCACCTTGAGACCACAACAACAATAACAACAGCAACAATGTATCTGCTTCAATCTGTTACTTCCTTTACTTATCTTGCTTAGCCTAGCTTACTTAGCCTAGCTTACTTAGCTTGAGAACAATGTTTGTAAACAAACGTGTGTCTAATATGGCCGTTCAGGCGTGGAACAAACATTCCAGCCTCTCCGGCCTTTCCAACATTCACCTGAGGAATAATGTTGAACGGTTAAACTCACCATACGGAAGATGGACGTCATCACCGAGGTCAAAGAGCGACGCCAGTTAAAGGTGACGTAACATAAAATATAATTTCCACCTGGACAGAGATGATGCACAACACACAGCAGAGGACAACACAACTTTTTTTTCCCTCCACAGCCAATTTATGAAATGTTTCTCAGCTGTGACGTCAGTGCTGCCACCTGTGGCCAAAAGGTGTACATACGCACATGGGCGCACACATATGAATATAGTCACTGACTTAAACCTTGTGACAAATGTCAACAAACAGTTTCACTTTAATAAAAAAATTTAAAAAGAGGGGTTTTAGTGTTTTAATGGTTGAGAACCCGAAGAACAGGTGATGGTGAGGTGAGGCTAGATAATGCAATGTAACTGCATCCACACATAAATACACACACGCAGCACACGCACATACAATGCATCACTATATATCAGCGCTACACAATCAACCACAAACAGTAAACATCAGCAAAGAGCAAGCGTCTTCCTAATATCCATAAACAAAGCCCAGACAAAAAAAAATGTCTCCATGAAACATGAATTATGAATTCATATGAATTATGGCCCTGCAGCAACCGTGACGTCTGCTCATTAATCAGTCTGTTTTCAACAGGGGGAGAGAAATACATCCAGTTCACACAATGTTAATGCATATAAACACACAGGAGCCTGAATCTGCACAAATACAAACCAAAATATGTGTCTTCATCAGACGTCCCTGTGCGTTTTATTTTGTATTTCTGTTTCCTGTCCTGACGTCAGCGTGCACCAGTAGTGACCCGCACCAGCAGCTACAGCCTGATGTCAGAGAGAATAACGGCTGCTTGATGTTTTTGTTTTTTTTTTCCCAGCGGCTGATGCTTCCTGTACACTGAGAGACTAAAGTGTAAGTGACAGCATCACAGCTGTGTTTATTTCGGGGCCTCAGACGCAGCCTGTATTTAGTGAGCCTGCCAGCAGTGCTGTTAATTGTCTTGTGATGGTGAGAGAAGTGACATGTGATCACGAGAAAACAAACATCAAGCACCGGTGATGAGACCTCTAACGCGCTACAGTGACGTGACGTGTTTGTGAAGTACACACACACATATCGCATCTGATGGCGAAGGTTTCAAATACCAATCATTCCTCATTGGTTCCTCATTAAACCGATAAGTGCAATTCATTTCTCTTTGTGAATAACTTCTTTACCGCAGTGTTTAAGAGAAGCACAAAAGGTTTCTGCCGCCTTAAACACCGGCCTGTGTTCCATGACTCACGAGTCCTCTTTGCCCTGACACACACACACACACACTCACTCACACACTCACTCACAGCTCCCCCTTTAACTCCTCTCCTCAGGAGATTCCCCGCTGCCGTCTTAAGTGCTCTTCCATTACTGTGATAACTCAGGTGAATTCCCAAAATAGGCCCTTACAGCACAGAGCCGGAGTCAGTGATGTAATCTGCAGGAGCACATTTCACCCAGAATTCTTTGCAATATTTTGAGTCATTACCGGAGCAACACACTTTTGTGCGACAAAAATAATTTGAAAAATATTGAGACGATTGCGAGTCTCCGGGCCGTGAGGCAGGAGCCTGCACTGTTTAAAAGCGAAACCATTTCGAACCATGTGTTGAAGAACAATTATTACTATGAATCCAGACGTTTCCATAGCAACTCGCAAAGCATATCGTCATGCTCTGAGTCCATTCAAAGCACACAACCACAGTGATTGTGACTGTGTATTAAATGGAGGGGACCTACAACTCAGTCCTTCTTCCGGGCAGACGCACAATATACTACTGCAAGTTGTATCATGGTAGGGAGGAATGTGAATGTTC
>JAFBJQ010002088.1:197817-202817 GCA_016785345.1 Trinectes maculatus
TACTGTATACACACACACACACACACACACACACACAAAAAGCAATCAGAAGGTCAATGACCTTTGCTACATCGTCGAGTGAACCTGGTAAAATCCACCAGTATCAACAACAGCAGCTGCTGTAAAAGTGGTTTTAAAAATGACTTTTGGTTTTTGCCTTTTGTTCCATTTCTCCTCCTGTTACCGTGAACATTCATCAGAACCGCTGCAGCAGGTAGGCTGGTTGTCGACAGCAGCAGGAAGCTCTATATAACACCGCAGCTCCATATGGCATGTACAGAGATGGATGGAGGGATGAGCGGGAGGCAGGCAGAGAGAGAGAGAGAGAGAGAGAGGGGTAAATGGAGAGTGTTAGAGGTGGATGGATGGGAGGTGCAGGAGGAGATGCAGGTGGTTGACAGCGCTGCCTGTTTCCCTGCCGCAGCCGTAATGGTCTTCACCGCGTCTCCTCCCGTCTCCCCGACCCTGTCTCCATACCTGTCGCTCCTCATCGGAGAGGGAGAGCGAGCAGAGGAAACACAGGCAGTCAGGGTGGAGAGAGAGAGAGAGAGAGAGAGAGAGGAAGAATAACAAAAAGTCTGGTGCACTTATATTGGTCAGAGTAGCTGCTCAAATCTTTTTAATAATAATGATAATAATAATAACAACAATAATAATAATAATGATGGTGATGATAATAATAATAATAATAATAAAAATAATAATAATAACACATCAAGGTATAATAAATAAATGATATCTATATGTTTATAAAGTTGAGAGTTACAGTTAGCGAGTAGATGTGTGTCCTGGAGGAGCCGGGAATCGAACCACCAACCCTCTGGCTGCTTCCTGAACCACAGCCCCCTCATGTACTGTTATTGATCGCAGGCTCAGTCACTAACAGGACTATTGACACACACACAGTTTTTTTTCACATTAATGCACAGTGACCAGTTTATGGAAACATAAACTTTTAAGCGGCGGGCAAAAAACTGTGTGTGTTTGTGTGTGTGTGTGACACAATTTCACTTTCTTGTAAAGAAATTGTGATCATTGTGTTGCGATGGTAGGTGATGGAGGATGAAGGTGTGCAGCAGCTGCTGAGGTCAAGACACAGTGCCTGACTGCAGCCTGAGGTGGAGGCCATGATTAACGCCACGATGGAAACGCTTCATGTTGTAATTTGTGTAGCGCGTTGTGTTGCGGACGTCTGGACACGGTGAGACTCTCTCAGTCTCTGTAAAGACGCCGCTGACAAGCACAGCTCCAAAGAAACCTGCTCTCGGCATGAACAACTTGATCTGGATGTTCTGCCCTTCAGATAAACTCCCAACCCAAATGCCTGGGTTACTGTCACTATCTGTCAGAGCGGCAACACGGAGATTTATTCCAGTGACAGTCAGACTCAACAAGGCCGGGCCCCGAGTCCCCTCCGATGACAACAGCCAAGGACCAGAGGCTGACAGTTTAATCACATGAGATGCTGCCGAAGCTCTTTGTCTCCATCTTTACTACAAACCTCCCCCTCTCTCCCTCTCTCTCTCCCTCTCTCGCTCTCTCTCTCCCTCTCTCTCTCTCTCTCTGGTGTCTTACATTCATCGCAATTAATCAACTCACCACGACGTCTTAATGAAATGGAACCGACTCACCTCTGTTCCCCCTTTTCGCAATATTCTGCATCGATAGAGAAAAATCTCTGTCTTTCATCAAGAAAAAAAGAAAACAAACCCAAATCTATATGGTTTTGTCTATAACTAATACATAAATGTGTATATTAGTTATCCTATATAACAATGTGACGTTTATTCTTGTGTATTTGACATTTTATTTAATTCATTGTTCATAACTTTGTGTTTTGATCATTTGTTGAGCACATTACGACACCTCTGAGTGGACCGTTCGTTTGTGGACACCTTCATGTAAAATGATGTGTACGGCGAAACAGATGATTTGTTGCTATGGTTATTTGCATTTTGATAAACAGAAGGGTGTTTTATTGCATTTTAACCCGCCAGCCAATCAGAGGTGAATATCCACTGTGGCCCTGACATATGAAGTTAGTTTATGCCAGTTTACTCTTACTGTCTGTGTTCTATGTGCCCAACAGGAAGTCTGGTTAATATGATATATATTATTATACATTATTATTATGGCATGAGATAAATAAATAAAACAGTGGCTGAGTGCTCTCGGCTGCGTACAGGGATTTCTGGGTACAGTACGAGGCCGCTCCACTGTCAGGGACATCTCGGCGACGCCAGGAAGCGTTCCCCAGCCTCCCAGTGCTCGCCTGTCACATCATTCCATCGTCATGGGAAGCTCAGGGGGACGAGGCGGGACAGCTGCTCTCTGCATTAGGAACCTCCATACGATGTGAGCGGCTTCAGACATGGACAAACAGTCATCAGCAAAGTAAAGAGAGAGATGCTTTTTGTTCACCACAGATTGATTTTAACATAAATAACAGAGTATGCTAATGCATGTGTTGATTGGTAGATTGGTAATTAATATATTATGTGTAGATATTGAAATAAAATCTGATCTGTTCTCTGGATAAACTGCTCCTTATCTATTACAATCAATCACACAGTGACGGTGTTTGTTTTAAATAAGGCAAACAGAACGTTGTAAACTCTTCCGCTGGTTATGTGTCTTCCTGTCGGCCTCCACTTAACCTGTGTAACAAAGTGCCGACGGCTTCGCCCCGTTAGTTACGATGCAAACGAGATCTCTATTGATATCTCTTAACGAACTGCCACCTCATCACTTCGATTTCCTGTTCACTCAGTCCAGACAACGAAAATCAACATCCAGCAATTAGTTTCCGGGCGTGGGATTAGTCTACAGGGCTCGGATACGGTGAAGATATTCATCACGCTAAATGGGGCCTGTCGCGCAGCCGGTCCCCGGGTCAGTGTTGTCACTCGACTGGACGCGATGGTCCTCGGGGGCGGGTCTGAAGACGTCCACAGAGGGTCTGGTCTCTCTGTTTGACTGATCCTCACCGGATCCCCAGTCGACATCACTTTGACACAAACTGCTGGAGGAGTGAGGCTATACGAGGGAATCCCATTATTTCTAACTGTTCCATACGTAACTATAGAAACGCAAAGATGGAAAGTATCTTTATTATGGAGGTTATGGAGAATAAAATGTGGGAAAACCAAACCAAAGTCTGTTTTGACTTAACTACTGCTACTAATTATAATAGAACTGCTTTTAAAACTGTTTCACATATTGTTCTTTGTGACTTTGATGATAAGAAAACATCATTTTGATTTTGTATCATTTTTAGACAATACTACAGTTTCAAACGATTATAATGGAATTCAAATTAAAGTGTGGTAAAATGAATTGAATAGGATACTTTAAAAAAAAAGTAAAATAAAGTGAAAAATAACATGAGAGAGAGAGAGAGAAAAGAAAGGTGGAAGAGAAGAAATCATCAGGAAAAGATGTAACGTGCTTATGTCTATGAATAGAAGTGAATTGGTTTGTGTGTCCTCCACTGACACAGTGTTATGCATTAGAACATAACGAGCATGTCGCCATCACGTTTACTTAATCGACACATTTTGTTTCTTTGCTAGTAGGTTTTTAAAACGCTGTCTTTGAAATGAACGGCTTCCTGTAAGAAAAGTTTTTTTTGCAGGCACTGTTTATATGCAGATTACAGTCACTTTTTCTCCATGGTTACAAAGTGCGCATATAAACACAGGTAAACTCGACGAGGCCCGCAGGCCTGCTTTAAACGATCTCCTGTGGCAGAACAGCTGAAACGGGCTCCTGCAGGGCAGGAAATCCTGCAACATTCCAGATACGCTGTGGGAAAGGAAGTGGTGGTAAATCGCTTCAACAATGCAAACATAAACCATCTGCAGTTAATGAGCTCTAACATGTTAAACCAGCAGTTAGCTCGCTGTAATAGGATGCAAAAGAGCAACGTGACCTCATGAGCGGGAGGAGGAAGTGTTTTCCTCCCACATGTTCAAACAGGAGCTGGGAAAAGTCAAACGCACATTCTCCTTCTCCTGGTGCTGTGCACAGATTTCCCTGTGTGTCTGTGTAATATTCATGACGCGCCTCCAGCTTCTAATCGCTCCGCCTCTCTGTGTCATGTTCTCTCTGGTTAAGGAGCCGCACTGAAATGACAGCGTACAGGAGCCGGGACCTTTTGATTTCAACATAAATAACAGAGTATGCTAATGCATGTGTTGATTGGTAGATTGGTAATTAATATATTATGTGTAGATATTGAAATAAAATCTGATCTCTTCTCTGGATAAACTGCTCCTTATCTATTACAATCAATCACACAGTGACGGTGTTTGTTTTAAATAAGGCAAATAGAACGTTGTAAACTCTTCCGCTGGTTATGTGTCTTCCTGTCGGCCTCCACTTAGCCTGTGTAACAAAGTGCCGACGGCTTCGCCTCGTTAGTTACGATGCAAACGAGATCTCTATTGATATCTCTTAACGAACTGCCACCTCATCACTTCGATTTCCTGTTCACTCAGTCCAGACAACGAAAATCAACATCCAGCAATTAGTTTCCGGGCGTGGGATTAGTCTACAGGGCTCGGATACGGTGAAGATATTCATCACGCTAAATGGGGCCTGTCGCGCAGCCGGTCCCTTTTATATAAACTTTATATTTATATATATTTTATATATATAAATAGTATAAAAAGTGAATTCATTTTCACTTCTGAAACCTGATGGCTACACATTTCCAGCCCTTTCTGTTTTTGTTGTACTGTTCCTTTACTGAGCCCCAGATGAAGTACAGAGATCCGGGAAATGTGTGTAATGTTGAGTAATGGCGTCGCGTTGTTCACAGGTTTATAAATGGCCGTATGTAAAGTGTTTTTGGAAGACTGATACCAGCGCTTTAATATTTACATCTTCGGCCATATTGGATAAATCTCGCCATTTGTCTCTCGGGGGCGGGGGGGGTGGTGGGGTGTGGTTTGTGTGCGCTGCATCTGTGAGCGTCACAGGACAGTGGGGGTCCAGGT
>JAFBJQ010002088.1:213758-272774 GCA_016785345.1 Trinectes maculatus
CTGTATCACAGTCTGTATTATGGTCTGTATTATGGTCTGTACGGTGCTCCGGGTGTTTTATTGTGTATAAAAATGCAACGTAACACAGACACTGGTATATATTTTTGCGTGGTTCTATTATTTCCAGCTGTCAGACTAAGCTTTTTATTTACAGTCCACCCCTAAATAATCTTTTGCATCTCTCCTGCCCACACTACACATGTGGACGCACAACTGAATTCACCAAAGTACAACCGTTACATAACAAACATTAAATCCTTATCGAGTCAACATAGGAGGTCACAGGGGTCAAGGCTAAAAAGGACAAATCAGAGTATACGGCCGGAACGTTTATGGTCACAGGAGATTGTTGCAAATTGTTTACACACCAGAACAATATGTAATTGAACAGTTTTAATGGTAATTGATGTATTGGCTGTTGAGGGGAGGGGTCAAGGTGAAAGAGGTCGTCTGTTAGGTTTGACCTGGAGGGCGTGCTGAAGGCCAACAGAGGTCTATGATCAGTTAACTGCTATTTACACCACAGACGCTGACAATCCTCATTTCTGATTGGCTGGAAGAACTAACTTTAACCATCTGAACTTTTCTTTTACATGTCCAGTGATAGAACCCTGAAACCTCAAGTCTACTCACTGGGATATTAATTAGCTCATCACACTACTGGAACTGATGACCCAACACTTATAGAAAACTATACTGGGGCCAGATGAGGAGACCAAGAGGTCAAGAGGTCGAGAATGAGAGATGATGATGATGGTGATGATGGTGATGATGATGGTGATGATGATGGTGATGGTGATGATGATGGTGATGATGATGATGATGGTGATGATGATGGTGATGATGATGATGATGGTGATGATGATGATGATGATGGTGATGATGATGATGATGATGATGATGATGATGGTGATGGTGATGATGATGGTGATGATGATGATGGTGATGGTGATGGTGATGGTGATGATGATGATGATGGTGATGATGATGATGGTGATGGTGATGATGATGATGATGATGATGGTGATGATGGTGATGATGGTGATGATGATGATGGTGATGATGATGATGATGATGATGATGGTGATGATGATGATGGTGATGATGATGGTGATGATGATGATGATGATGGTGATGATGATGGTGATGGTGATGGTGATGGTGATGATGATGATGATGATGGTGATGATGATGGTGATGGTGATGGTGATGATGATGGTGACGGTGATGGTGATGGTGATGGTGATGATGGTGATGATGATGATGATGATGATGATGATGGTGATGATGATGAGAGGAAGAGCGGGTCCACTGTCGGTGTGTGAGTGTTTTGTGCGTCATGGAGTCTGATGCTCTTTGTCCTTGACATAAGTTGAGAAGTAAACTCGTTCAATCGGTGACAAACGTGGACGAGAGGAGAGAGAAATGAGAAATTAAAGCAGGACGGAGGGTTTAACTCGGTTCCGCTCTTTGATTTGCAGTATTGAACATCAGAAAATGCCAGACGGAGGCAGACGATGGACTAATGGGCTGTTTGTTTAGTGGCTGAGCCTCTTAAGCACTTTTACTCTCTGTGTTTGTGTTTCAGGCTGCAGTTTGTGTTTTTTTTTGTTTCCAGTTATGAAAAAAAAACACATTTAGTTGAATTATTTCACCCTAATGAAACTAAAATTATGTTTCATTATCAACAGCTCATAAAACACAATCATGAATGGAGGAGTGGGTTTTCATGCACTGCAACAACCTGTTATTTTTCTATCATCTCAGAAAGTTGTTTTATGAAAGAAACCGGAGGGGAGTTTTTTCACGTTTACATTTGAACAAAGTGACGTTCATTCAAACCTGGATGAACAGCAGTCATGAACATCAGTCATGAACATCAGTCATGAACATCAGTCATGAACATCAGTCTAATGGGTTTTGTATCAGAACAAACCTGAAAGTGTGACGATGTCATGTGTCACATGCAAGAAGAAGTGATTACGCTTTAATACAGAGTCAGAGTCAAATTGACCTGAGAGGAGAATTATGACAACACACACAAATAGCCAACTGCACGCTCAACGACACAGACACACACACAGTTGTGTGTTTGGAGTGTTTTTGTTTTGTTTTGTGCGGGGCACGGCGACAATGAAACTCAGCTCGCCTGACAACCAAACAACAGATACACACTCTCAGGAGAAACACACAGTTTTCGGCCAACAAACAAAAAACGGCCGTGATAAACAACAGCAACACGCACACACACGCACACACACACACACACAAGAGGCCGACGGTGAAATAACCAGCAGTAAATAAGACCTGACGAGGCTCTCTGACCTCTTGACCTCCAGGCACTGACCCATCACTGATGGACTGTACCAAGAAACTAAAATCTCCTGTCGACTGTCAAAAACTCCACTCACAACAGAAGCAGCTCAAACCGTTTGGAAGAGGAGAAGAAGAAGAAGAAGAAGAAGAAGAAGAAGAAGAAGAAGAAGAAGAAGAAGAAGAAGAAGAAGAAGAAGAAGAAGAAGAAGAAGAAGAAAAGACGTGGTCTTACTTTGCGTACTCCTCGTTGTCCCTGTCGCAGCGGGAGTCCTTGTGTTTCTCCCACTCTTTTCCGTGTTTACACGTGGTCAGCAGGATTATATCGTCCCCGTTGTGGATGTGATATAGAGCGTTCCTTGTCTCTGAACCGATGCCGGTCAGGTACCGCTTCCCTTTGAAAACCAGCAGGTACTTCCTGGAGGGCGGAGCCTCGTTGAGCGTCACCTGACCCATCCCGCCTCCCTTTAGAGGGTGATCCTTGGAGAATAAAGGGATGGAAATATCAAAGTTTGGTCGGAAGTTGACCACGTCAGCGCTGGCCTTGGCCAGCATGGCCTGGCCCACCTCAAAGCCCAGGTCCTCTGTGTAGTCCGGCCAGGTGCCCGAGTAGAGGTTGAAAATGAGGTGGTTCCTGCCATCGTTCCACGTCGGCAGGTTCTGGATGCGGGACCTGACGTTCTGGACGTACTGAGCCGAGAGCTGGTCCCTGTCCAGCGTGTCCACGGCGAGGACAAACAGGCAGGCCCTGGTAGGGTCTGTGGTGTGGAAGCGAGACTCTTTGATGGAGGAGAGGATTTTCTGGTAGGTCTCGGAGATCTCGTCGCCCCTCTGTGGCGGGTAGATGTAAACGCTGAAGCCCGACTGGCAGCGAGCAAAGTCGAAGCAGGTTTCCATGCGGCAGCGCTTGTTCTTGTAGATGTTGTCACGGATGGCCCGCCGCTCACGAGGGGACGTGTGCTGGTGATGGAGCTGAGGGCTGTCCTCCTGTACACACACACACACACACACACACACACACATATATATATATATCATATACAAAACAGTTAACAGATTGTATTAAAACCCAACAACTGCAAAACTTTATCCAAACTCTAAACTAACGACTGGAATTTTTCAAACGTTTTTCTTTTTTTTCTGTAGTTATTTCACGCTGTCAGTAAATAATTGTAATTTACTTTGGCCACAAATTTCCTCTCAGTGAAAAAAGAGCGGCCTGAGGTTTCATTGATTAGTCATACGACTGAGCCGCGGCAGCGCTGATTCATTGTCCATTCAGGACGCGGAGACAAATAGAGATTTGATTCTGCTAAAGCAGCGGTCCTGTGCCACCTCCGCTCGGGAATGCTCGAAACCAGGCTATTCCCACTGTGTCACGGCTCGTGGATGTCATCAGGACGCCCTGAGAGCCTAATGGCCGAGGCGCACTGTGTATCTGAAGCATGCATTGTTCAGCTGCTGAGGACTTTTGTTGCATGGCGTATTGTACCGTAGCACAAAGAGAGAGAGAGAAAAAAACAACAACACTGAAATGGATGTTCTGGTTTGTCAGTGCAACACAATATGATCTGGCAACAAGCTGCACACAGTGTATCAGGAATCATGTCCCTGATGAATTATTGAGTTCTATTAATGACATATTTCTACAGTGTACATCAGATATGGTTATCCATGCCAGGATGACTCTGATATGATGTGTAAATAAACCTGAGACACTGAGTTCTGCTGTCCGACTGTGTGATCTGGATAAATCATTTTACACATCATTTCTAATGAAGAACTTTGACTCGTTATCAAGTCCAGTTCTATTCTGGTATCTGAATATTTCTCTTCCTTTAAACCCGGCTGGCTCTACCTCCTGCTCTCCCCCCTCCAGGTACGGCTCCAGCAGCTCCCTGGACTCCCGCCAGGGCCTGGGCGGTCGGGACGGACTCCTCTGGGGCAGGGGCTGCGGCTGGTACGCGTCCTGGTACTGGTGGGAGTATTGGTATTCCTGCTGGTGGTACTGGTGGTACTGGGGGTCCTGGGGTAACTGGTGGTACTGGTACGGCTGCTGCTGGAACTCCCCGATCTGCAGACCCCACAGGTAGACGAGGAAGAGAAGACCGCCCCCCACAGACACGAGCAGGTAGCGCTTCTTAGCCTGCATGTGTGCTGTGGGGGGAGGAGGAGGAGGAGTGGGTGGGTGGGTTTAGGGGCAGAGAGAGAGGAGAGAGGACAGCAGGGAGGAGTGAGAAGAGGAGAAGGAGGGAGGAGGAAGAAGAGGGAGGATGAAGGCTGGAAGAGGAGGAGAGAAGTGAACGAGGAAACAGGGAAAATGAGGAAGTTGGGAATAAGGAGAGGGGGCAGCACAGGTCAGTGACCCACAGGTCTCTATCCGCAGCTCGGCATTCTGGGATCTGGAGTCACTGCATCAAACACAAGTAAACAAAGTAAAACTTATCATTATCATTATCATTATTATTATTATTAATTTCATTATTATTATTATTATTGTTATTATTATCATCATCATCATCAACAGACGACCAGTGTCAAAGCATCACGCTCCTTGAATATAATGACGGTAACTAATGAAAACTTCCCATTTTATTTATGACGTGTTGACAGTGACGTCAGCGGTGAGTGTTTAGTTGGACGGAGTCTGGATCCTACCTGTTTACACGGAACACCTGTGGTCCCGGGATGGGACCGTGCTGGACGCCGCTCTCCCCTCCAGCCTGAGCAGGACGCCGCGGTTCGGACTCGCATTATCCCGCAAACGCCGAATCGCCCGCACATCCACGAACACGTGATCCGCGTAAACACCAGGTGTGTGAGGTCATGTCAGTGATGTCAGTGACGTCAGCGCGAGACGAGGTGCGCTGCCTTCATCCTCCGCCGCGTCCCAGCGGTCACAAAGTTTCCCCGGGAAGAGACCGGGCGGTGGGTTTCATGTGGGGGACACTCCGAGCGGGCGGACACACAGCGAGCAGCGGTCCCGCCTGCCCAGTCATCCGTCCGGGAGTGATGATCCAAAGTTTGGGACTGAGATCCACGCGCCACCTGTGCGCCTCCGCGCGCGCACTGAGGAAACTCAGCCAGCTGCTCAGGTGAGTGCAGGAGCTGCTCCTCGGTGTGAGTCCGTCAGAGACGCTCCTCTGCTCCGGTCCTTATCAGATCAGCGCGGCGGCGGCAGCAAGCTGCGGCTCCTCCGGGTTACTCCAGCCACTCTGACGCTGCCTCCACCTCCCATCCGCCAATCCTCAGCTGGATCCGGGCTGCGCCACCCTGCAGCATCCACCCGCATCCAGCAGCATCACCCACCCGCATCCAGCAGCATCAGCATCAGCAGCATCCAGCATCACCATCAGCAGCAGGCTGCACAGTGGAGGAGACGGAGCGAGCAGGAGGTGTCAGGTGGCTCTGAGAACACACACACACACACAGACACACACACACACACAAACTCATCAGCTCCCTGTCTCTGCAGCGGTGGGTCTGTCTGTGCCACTTTACCAGAGAGAGGAGCCCGGCAACATCACCAGGAGGAGGAGGAGGAGGAGGAGGAGAGGAAAGTCACTTCCTCTTCTCATTGTGTGCACAACCCAAAACTCTCTCTGTTGTGTTGTGTTGTGTTGTGTTGTGTTGTGTTGTGTTGTGTTGTGTTGTGTTGTGTTGTGTTGTGTTGTGTTGTGGCCTTAAATACATGGAGAACATCACTACTGACCTGGTGCACAGTCTGTCTGTGTAAGAACTTTGACAAAGAGGAGATGTGTGTGTGTGTGCGTGTGTGTGTGTGTGTGTGTGTGTGTGTGTGTGTGTGTGTGTGTGTATAAACATATATATATACACAGACTGTCTATAATGAAGAGGATGTCTAATGGAGTTTGGCAGCTTGTTTTGCAGCCTCCACCTCAGGGAGTTCAGATGATCTTCATCACGGCTCCTCCTCCTCTCCTGCTGAGCGCAGACGTCCCTGAAGATGCTGCTGCTGAAGCTGCTGCTGTGGTGGATGATGGTGTGGTGGATGATGCTGTGGTGGATGATGGTGTGGTGGATGATGGTGTGGTGGGTGATGGTGTGGTGGATGATGGTGTGGTGGATGATGCTGTGGTGGATGATGCTGTGGTGGATGATGGTGTGGTGGATGATGGTGTGGTGGATGATGCAGAGGTGGATGATGGTGTGGTGGATGATGGTGTGGTGGATGATGCTGTGGTGGATGATGCTGTGGTGGATGATGGTGTGGTGGATGATGGTGTGGTGGATGATGGTGTGGTGGATGATGGTGGAGAGATCTGGCTTCAGTCAGCTGACTCTTTTGGACCCTGTGCACTTTTAATTAAGTCTCAGCTCATTAAATCTCTTAATGATCTGAATATTAGGCCCAATAAATTAACTTTGAACCACTGCCCCCCCCACACACACACACACCCTTCATGTTCCTGTCATTTGGATAGGTGCCACTGACTGAATCAAATTCATCTGCCTGTGATTTCAACAGATGTCACTGTCTCATGAACAGTGTGGTGGCAAGCTCACAGATGTTGTGGTTACTGTACTTTCATACGCGTCGAACAGCGCCATCTTGTGGCTTTATTTTGCGGCCCTGACCGCACATCAGCCTCTCATTGGTCCTGATGAGCCTCAGAACAAGAAGTGAGATGCGGGTGAAAAGGTCATTGCAAAGGTCATGTTGAAAACAGACAAATGGTGAAGTGACAGGTCCCACTGAGGTTTGTGTACAGACGTCGTCTTCGCCATCATTTAGTTTATTTTAAACCTGCAGAAGCTCTTTCAGACGAATCATTTAAGGTGGAATCAGCAACCTGACGACACTGACATTTATTTTATGAAGTCGTTGTCTGAGCTACAACTTCATACATCCGACGTCCGTGTTCGTTAACAGCTGTGCTTTGCTGTGACTTGTGTGTATCACAGTGTGATGAGATGTGATGTGAATGAAGACGAGGTCAACACCTGGAGTAGGAGACGTGAGTGTTGTTGATTTGTCGATGGAAATCAGCTGATTTGTTTTGTTTCTCAGTCTCAGATTCCTGAGTGACACAGAGACACATGTTGAAACCCGACAACTCCACACACTACAACACACCTGCTTTGTTTATCTTTTGTTTTCTTAACTAACGACTGCACCCAGATCACTCACACACACACACACACACTCACACACACACACACACACAGACACACACACACAGGCCAGCTGGGCTACTAGCTGCTATAATCTGGTCTTGGTCTGATTTCAAACACATTTTCCGACCATCTGGAGCCAAACACAACACAAATTGTGCGACCTGCGCTGCTGCTGTCGTTTCTACCCACGTGAGAAACGAAAGCTGCGTCTTAACGAGTACACAAAGCGACACATGATTGAAAATCGTGTCAAGTGAAAATCGAACCTTGCCAATGCTAAACTTCACAACACCGTCGTCATCTGTATTTCTGAGTGTGTGTGTGTGTGTGTGTGTGTGTGTGTGTGGGAGAGAGGAGCGTGAGCAGGAAGCTTTGTTATTAACGGAACATTGGATCAGGAACGCAGTGATCAGGTGTTTATAATCAAAATCATTTGAATGTATCAGAATAAAGTAAAAACACAACCTGCTCTGACATTGAATGCAACACTTCTTACAGAAATGCTTTTCACTATCTTTATCTTTACACCCACAATAACAATTTATACACAATCAAGTTATAATGTACATAACACATATACTCATAAACACACATACTGATTTACCACTGACTGTAATGTCCAGCTTTCTGATTTTGTGTGTACTCTGATGCCACACAGCCACCAGGTATCTATTCATGGTACATAAACAGTCCATATATATGTGTGTGTTTGTGTGTGCGTTTCCTTGTTGTGATTCTGTCTTTTACTTTCCCACACTCCTGTAGTTATGGATACAGAGAGACAGAGACTCAAAGACTGCATAATTACATCCTGTCACATCGTCCAGCGTTCAGGAGACAGCAGCAATGTGGGCAACGCAGGATACACAGGCAACACAGGCAACGCGGGCAACGCAGGCAACGCGTCACTGTGTCAGACAGTTATATAAAGGACACAAACATCACTACCTGTTCACTGACTTTAAATCTGCAACAAAAGTCAGAAATGAGACATGAAATAGCAACACAAAACTCGACTACACATACACATACACATACACAAACACATACGCATACACATACACATACACATACACAAACGCATACGCATACGCATACACATACGCATACGCATACGCATACGCATACGCATACGCATACGCATACGCATACGCATACGCATACACATTCACATTCACATACACATACACATACACTTTCACATGCACATACACATACACATACACATACACATACACATACACATACACATACACATACACATACACATACACTTTAACAGCCGTCAGTTTCAGACTCATGGAGCATGTGAGGAGAACGAATCCCTCCGAGGAACCCAAACACATCTGCACTGCAAATTGACATTTCATGTTACCACCGCTCGCTGGCAACTCGTGTGTGTGTGTGTGTGTGTGTGTGTGTGTGTGTGTGTGTGTGTGAGAGAGAGAGAGAGAGCAATGAGAATGTGCATGTTGAAGAAAGAAAACATTAGGGTCAATCGATGACCTCTGACTTCCTGCATCACTTCTCCTTTGCCTTTAGGCCGGAGTGGTCCGTCGTCATGGCGACCGCATCACACACATACACACTCACACACACGCACACGTTTGGTGAGACGTTAATCCGGCTCAGTGAGAAAGTAAAACTGATCTGCTGGGCGTGGGAGAAAACATCAACCTGCTCACAGCTTATCTCACAGCGAGAGTCTTATTGTGTTCTTTCAAATACAGCAGAGTCGTATCTGACCACCACAACGGGATGACACGCAACACACACCCTGAGGGATTCATTTCTCCTCCTTCACACAACACTGTCGTTTTTTCTTCACTGCACCCCCCCACCCACCACACACACACACACACACACACACACAGAGCTCAGTGTCAAGGTCTAACTCATATAACTGATAAGAGCGAGTCTGTTTTGTGCCGTGAGAAAAATGAAATTAAAAGTGCTGGAATGGCAGGCGGATATTGATCAGGAAAAACATGTGTGTGTGGGTGTGTGTGTGTGACTGTGTGTGTGTGTGACTGTGTGTGTGTGACTGTGTGCTGTCCTCGGCCTCATTACTCTTCCTTTTGTGTCTTTCACAGAAAGATGCCATCGACTGGGGGAAAAAAAACAACTTTATATTGCAGTTATAAGGAAAGGTACAGAATCACAGTACACACCTTCATCATCCTCTCACCTGTGGAACAGTTTTTATAACCTCCAGTATATTCTCCTCTTTTCCATGTGCATCCTGGTGAGAAGATGTCTGGTTTCCTGTCCTCAGGAGGCAGAGTGGGAGACTAAACGCGTCTCTGTCCGCCGCTGTCTGTTTTCCTCTGTTGATGTGTGTCTAAAGGCGGCGAGACCTTGTTTCTGTCAGCACGCGGATGACGGGTTTATTCGCCCAGATAAATAAATTCCCCCTCGTAAAATATTCCCAGCATTAATAGCTTCTGATGGAGGCTGTAAATTCATGTTAAAATGAAGCAGCCATCTTGAGGTTTTGGCATTTCAATTATCCACAACACCCGGCGCGCTGCACTCTGTCACTCTGTCAACGTTAATGTTTTCATATTCTGTTTTAAAAGCCTGCTCACACACTCACACACACACACATATACACACAAAGTGAAAATACACACAGGGCAGATTTTTTGATTTACAGTCACATCAGTGCCTCAGTGAATAACCAGAGACAAATACTGATGTGGAGCCAAAGTTTCACAATATTTAAGATTTTTTTTTTTTTTTTAAAGTCATCTATTAGAGGAGCGAGCAGCCATTCAGGAAGCCATTCACAACACTGATGCTGACTATTATACATAACATAAATATATATATATATATATAATGTGTGTGTTGCAGGCTGCACAGGGCTTAATTCCTCTGATGTGCTTTGATCATTTCCATGTGGCTCTGTTTAAATCTGTCATGTGAGTATCATCAAGTTGTTGACGTTCTGAAGAACACGAAGAAGAACACGTCAATCAAAAACAATTTGCTTATTCTAATTTAACTTTAGTAAAAGTGCAAATTAAAAGTGTCAGTGAAAATAAATGGACACCATGTGAATAAAGGTTACTTCCTGTGTCAGTCGTTTCCTTCAAATTCCATTAGAAACACACACACACACACACACACACACACAGAGAGAGAGAGAATAACACAGAATAAGAGTGAGATGTGAAACTCATGCATCCATCTCTGTCGGCACATCACGTTACGCACGAGGCAGAGGTGAGGCGTGTGTGTCTGTGTGTGTGTGTCTGCGCTCACCTGCAGCATGTGTGGACAGAATGCACCACATTGATCAGCAGTGAAATGAAGAGTCTCGGGGGGGGGTCCGGGCTATTGGATGTCTTTCTTTTTGCTGTAAATTGATTGCAAAGATGCTTCGTGGCACAAATCCAGCGTGAACGTAGCTGGAAATATTAAATCACAGCGAGGACTTTAAACCACAGAGCCAAATCAAATCTATAAAACGCTCAAGGGGGATTACGTCCAGAATTTAGAGCAGGTTCACAGCGAGTTACATTCTTTTTTATTATTATTAAATTAAATTCTATCTTTAAAAAACAACTGTTTTTTTCCTAGTTTTGTGGAGTTCTTGTAAAAGCTAGGTCTTTAAAAACATTCATTTCCCTGCATCTCTCTGAATCTTGAGGAAAAGTACTGAATATTAAATTCATAATTAAAGCCGTTATTTCTGTTTGATGTTTTGGTGCTGCTGTGCGATGATGTCACGGTCAGCTGTGCCAGCTCCAGTCCACTAACACTCACTCCTCCTCCTGTTTGCTGACACGTGCAAAACTGAACGCCAACAACTGCACACACAAATAAGTCACTTCCTATTCCCTTTCATCACCAGCACTTTTCACACCGCGTTACGGCGCCAACAGCCAATTTTCCCACTGCAACAGAAACATAAAGCTAAAGTTCCATAAAGTTCCTGCTCCTGGGGGTTCAGGGTTCAGTATCATTACCGCTGATAATCCTGCTTTTTTTTTTTTTTTAAATTGTCGCCCGACACGAGTGGAGCGTGAGGCCGGCGCCAGATTCCTGGCCCGGCCTCCTCAACTTTCACATCTCATCTGAACTTGTGGTGAACTTGTGCGTTTTCCCTCCCTGTAGTGGCCTGACACTAATTCATTTCTCTTTCAGACACTATTGATCTCTCTCTCTCTCTCTCTCTCTCTCTCTCTGGTGCAGCTATGAATAAATCACAACAAAGTGACGAAGAGGCTGCGGCGGCTGGAAGACACTGAAGGACTGAGGGAGGAGGAGGAGGAGGAGGAGGTTGGGAGAGGAGGAGGCCCAGTCGCCATCACAGCTGCAGCATTGGCCTGGTTAGAAGTGGAAAAACATCTCTTTCATAACTGTGCTCGTATGTGGGTTTTATTAAAGTGTCTCCATATGCGAGGTAACGTCACGTAAATATCAGAATCCAAAGGGTCAAGGTTACATCTCTTCAGGGCCAAAGGTCAAATGGCAGGCTAGAAAAATACAACTGATTGTTGCATATGCATATTTACTTAGGTTAATACATTTAATACATGATGACATCATACCTGTCACACATCAGGTATCTTGACATTAACTGCGTTTGCATTTGTGCGTTTAGCATCAGACTCCTCGTTTTGCCTCCGGCGTCAGGGTCACTGGTGCTTTTCATCAACCCCTCACTCCATCACCGAGGTGGATTTACGCTTGTGCTGAGTAAGCACCTCCTCGGCAGCGCCACGCCAAATCAAATGTCACAGCGTCTCCCGGGGTATTAATCACTTACACATATACACACACACACACATACACACACACACAAATTCAGGCTCGTTTTTCATTTGTTTCACAATGACATGGAAAAAAAGGTATAAAATGACAAATATAACACAGGGACTCGGGTTTGAAAATTTGGTGATAACTTTTGACTGATTAAAAAAAACAGTAAACAGAAGACGATACTACAGGATGTACAGGATGAATCTGTGTATATGAAGCCTCAGTGAGGCTCAGTGTTCCTGTGCTGAGCTGCAGTGGAAGGACGCCATCTATGATACATTGATTTCATATTGAAAAGACTGTAACCTTGGCAGAGAAGTGCTTTAACACATAAAACACACAAAAAACCTGCGCGTGTTGTCGCTTCAGTTGAAAGCAAACACAGGATTCCTTCATTCCCAGAGTGGAATTAAAGTGTTTACAGACAGAAGCCACAAAAACGCCGTTTCCTCCAGACCCTGTGCGACTGTCCAGCTGGTGGATCACACGCGGGTTGATTACGTCTTTATTGCTTTTATGCACACGAGCATGCGCTAATGTTTTGATTGTTATGACCTTTAACCTTTAGGATGAAAACGCTGTGTGCAGGAGACACGGGAGGCTGCAGCTGTTCCAGCAGGGAGACGACAAACAAATGAGTGATGATTGCACTAAAGTAGAACAACTGGAGTCTGTCAGGCTAACGAGACAGATGATCAAAAATAAAAAATAAAAAAAATCTAAAAATATATATATGTATATGTATATAAAGAGAGCTCAGCAGGCCGGACAGTGTTGCTAAACCAGCACTTTAATGCAGCTGACCACACTGTGCCATGAAAAATGACTTTTCCTGTAACACAAATGCAACATTATTGATGCTATAATGCACACAGAGAGGAGGAGAAGAGCATAAATAACGGAAGCGGGGAGGATGAAAGCTTCAGGACCACTCATGTAACAAACATGTGCACTGTTTGCATTGAATATGTTTACATGGACACTGATTATCTGACTCGCAACAGACAATTAACTTAACCTTAACCTTAAACATTGAGATTTGTCAATCATGTCCAGTACAGGAAAAACAATATCTTATCCTATCCTGGAAATAATCAAAAACACTGTACTATAATACTATGGAGGGGGACAGAGACAGAGACTAATGGTCAGTGCAGCTCAGGAAAAGACAAAAACTAATGACATCCATCCGCACAGGTCAGATTTCATACAGGAAATAGGTTTCTGTCTCTTCATTCCTCATTGATTCTTCTTTCTGTTCACCTTCTCTGTGTTTTCTTTCACTCCCACACTCCTCCTCCCTTCACGTGGATGAATGGACGGAGGGGAAATAAAAAAAAACCTCTGTAAGCTGCAATCTTCTGAAGATTTATTTTCCTGTTACGAAGAAAAACACTCTGGAAATGGGGGGAAAAAAGGGGAGGGGGAGGAAAACTGGGAGTTAGCAGCTGACTTTACACACTGTAAACAAATGCTGAATAATTTACACAGGTAATCCTGACATTTTGGTGGTGACATTAAATGTGTTCTATAATTGAAGTCAGAGTTAGAATGAAAATATAACACATAGACGAACATCAGTCATCTTCTTGAATATCCCTGCATGAATTCCTGGTGAATTCCTTTGCTTATTCCACCTGGAATAATGGAAAGCTGTATGGAAAACTATTCTTTTTTTCTTTTTTTAAAAATACGTGTAAAGGCATTTTGCATTCTCACCCGAGCAGATGTCACTGAGCTCATTGATTTCCTCCTGAACTCTGAGGAGCAGGAGGTCCTGCAGGATTTCCTGCTGCTGCTCCTCGGCCACCAGCCCGAGAAGCTCCAGGTGATGATCCTTTAATCTCAGCAACGCGCGGCCTGCCAATCCATTCAGAACACACTGCGCAGTGAGTGTCAATGAGGAGCGCTCAAAACCCAAACCACCGCACATTCGCATCACTTCAACACAAATCGTTAGCGTCCACTTCGCATACGTTGTGCACGAGTTGTACCTGATATATCGTGTTTGATGACGGCTTTATGGAGCGTGCTCATGTACGCCGGGTGCTGCTCCTGCACCCACTCCAACACCTCCTCCACCGTCCACAGGGACACTCTCTTCGACATGTCCATCACCAGCGCAGACACATCAGCAGCTTCCTGAAAAGACAAACCACTTTATCCTCTGGCTACAAAAACAAACAAACAAACATGCAAACTTAAACTAACTCTGACTCCAACAAACCTCCAACTTGACCTCTGACCTCCTGTACTGGCTGCTTGTATACAGAGTTTTTTATTTGGTCAATGTACTTTTAATATAACCAATAACAAAATCATCCAAATCATTAAACAAATGTCATATTTGACGTTTGGGATGAAATATTCCCTGCTCGTGCTGCGTTGCCCACTTTCTCGGTGTAAGTCGATTTTCCAGGGATTAATCTCCTGGGCATGAGGACAAACAGCTTTGCATGGCTGAATGATTCCTACAGAGAGGTGAATTCAACCAACTCTGAGGTACAAAAAAAAAAAAAAAAGTTCTGCCGTTCTCAGAAATGTTTGTTTGGGTGCCTCCAGTCTGCTTGGCTTCCCTCCCACCCGTGTCCTCCTGGGCTGCACTGCTATAGGGCGAACAATGTTGATGTGACCTTTTCAGCGGACCGGTCTATTTATCGGGTTATAAATATAGGAGTGTAATTTCCTGTGTTAATTAACGGGGGAGCGCGATTGGCCGGAGCATTAACGAGGTCCCTGCAGGGAAACTGTCATGCAAAGAGTGAAGACCTTTACACCAGGGTAAGAAGAAAACTTCCATCCCGAGTCGGGGTTGGCTGAGGTTAAAGAAAACTTCCCTGTTGTTGATATATTATGGGATATAGGCTACACACCTATACAGCTCGTGAACTGCCACTCTGTTGGGTCCAGGTCTACAGGGGGATATAGTCACTGTATCGTCGTTTCATTTACGTTCACTCTGCCCAGTAACAGCTGAACCAGGACTTGTAAACAAAAGTTACTGCATTAAAAGGCAGGGTGGGAAATTGGTTTTTGACACCACTCACTGGATTGTACACATTGTTACATTCTGCCACGCCGTGCTTTTGTTATTGAACTGCAACTTATTACTTTATATTTAAAACTTCATACAAACTGATGTGTCGAAACGATTCAACAACGAACCTGCAGTAATGTAACTTAAATATCACCACCACCACCACCAGCCAGTCTGAGGTCATCATCCCCCCCCCCTATCACATACTGCCCCCTGCAGGTTCTGACTGTTTTATGAGCAGATCTGTTGACTTTCTCACCAACTTACTTTCACACATCACATGACAGGAAACATGACGTTTAATCACATCAACGCTGATTATTGATAAATAGTAATATTATTATCTTACTATTTATTACACTTTACTTTCTTCTAAGTAATGATAATGACAAAATTGTAGTAAGAAACACAAAATCTGATATTTTACCTAAGGCCTGGTACTCAAAGCCAAATAATTATTGATAACTCATTTGAGGAATGTAAACTTTTTTTAATAAAATAAAAAATATTAACCTAAATAATAAAACCACATTACGCCAGAGCATCTCACAGAATAAGTGCATAGAGCACATGGCGTGAGTACAAGTCAGCCATCCTTCATGTATTATCCCAGATGTAATCCTGCCACCTGGTGGTGTCTTGCAGAAATCAAGAATCACTTCTTCTCAAACTCAAACGCCTTCCAGTCAAACTAATTGTAAACAGCTGTTTGTGTAAGTGGAACTGAATTAAAGTGGGTTAATGTAAACAGAACGCTGCCGAACTGAAGCACTCACTCTGAGACGCCTTCACTGTCATTCAACAAGCCTCTACATGTGGTTATGAACGGCACCTCGTTAAAATAGCAGAAATCTGAACGGGCTTTGGTGCGCCACCCACAGGCCACACAGTGGCCATATACAGGAACACTTTAACAACACCAAACACAGTTTTACTAACTTTATCCAAACTTTGTGTTGAGCCGGAAGTCCTGTCCACCTCAGGTTCGCTCCGGTTGTTGATGAAATGATGCGTCTTTACCTGTCCACTACGTGACTCCAGGTACATTCCTGTCCCAGACTCCGCCCACCAGGAAGGCGCGCTCTCGACATAGCCACCACGCGCAGTCCCGCGGCACAACGCCAAATGATGCCGTCACGTGTCAACATGGCGAAAAGACCAGTCAGAAATATTGTGTTGCTATAGTCTTAAGTTTCATCATCAGGTGTAAAAGAGGTCTTGTTGCACTGGGTAAATTATTTCCACTTATTATATTACTCATATTATTATGATTATTGATAAATAGTAATATTATTATCTTACTATTTATTACTCTTTACTTTCTTCTAAGTAATGATAATGACAAAATTGTAGTAAGAAACACAAAATCTGATATTTTAACAGCTGACCACTTAAATATTTTATCCATACTCCTGAATTTAAGCCCAGATTAATGAAATTAAGTTAATTAAAGTTTTCATCACAATGTTGAATTTCAGCCCTGGAACATGTGGTTGTGTTCTTTGGCCTCCTGTTGGACTGTTAGAGGAATTTACGAGGGGGTTACATAAGGCATCATCAATCACCCTGATAATGTTATCAATAAACTAATACCTCTTTATTCCCTTTTAAAGCGAATGTTTTTACATTTCAGCCTACTTTAATCTCGCGTTACCGTCTGTTCAACTACTTCAACTTACTTTAATGACATTAATTAGGCTTAATTAATGCAGTTCGGCCAACAGGGGGCGCATGCGTAAAGCAGGAACCTTGAGGCGCCTTGGTGTTTTCCTCAGGCAGCTGTTCAGCAGCAGCAGCAGCAGCAGCAGCACATTCCTCAGCTGCAGCGTGTTGTTGTCACGTGACACGTGATGTTGTGGGTATATGACTGCACATGTGTGAGTGTGTTGCTCAGTGCAGAGTCACTGCACAGTGGTGGTGGATGTGAACGCTGAGCTCAGATCAGCTGTGAGTGACCCTGACGCACTGAGGGAACGGGAACGTCACGTGTCTGCGTCCGCGCGCAACTTTCTGTGGGGAATGATGAGAAAGGTGGAGCTGTGATAATTATTTCCTCTTCTTCTTCATCCATCTGACAGCTGACGAGGTGAGAGAAGAACGCTGACATTTAATTATGTCTGTTTGACACTCACTCACTTTTCATGACTGTAGTAAAGATACAATTAAACCTACTGAGGCATTAAAGTAACAATACACGTACATACATCACAATGTATATCAGCATATTTAGCACATTTCTGTGCTAAATATGCAACTGTAGTTTGGTGTATAATAATAATAATAATAATAATAATAATAATAATAATAATCATAATCGTAATCATAATCATAATCATAACCATAATAATGATAATGATAATGATAATGATAATGATAATAATGATAATGATAATGATAATAATGATGCAGAAGTAGTTTGGTGGTTTAATATCATAATGTGAGGAATGTAACAGGTTCATGAAGTTCAGCATTTGGAAAACACAAGTCGCACATGATTTATTATGAGGGTCATGGTGGACATGCAGGTTGTGACCTTTCCCGGTGGTGAACCGGTCGACATCTGCTCAGGTTTTATTGCATTTGTGTTAAATGCCTTGTTATTTTATTTTGTTACACGTTGTTTATCGGGGGCCTTTGTGCGGCAGTGACCTTTAAAAGGACAGGAAGCGCACACTTAATGGAAATCATCCTCAGAAAATTGCTGTTTTGTGTTTCAGCAGCCATGGATGAAGGAGCCTCTGCATTTAATTAACCCTTGGGGGGAATGGGTTAATGTTGCACATGGATGACTGAGCAATGACATGGGATGTTAGTTTTGTATAGACAAAGAGATGGTGCTTTTGAGAACATTCACCCCCGCCCCCCCTCCCGCCCCCCATGCTTTTCAGTTTAGAGCCTGTAAAATGAACTCATGAGTTTTTCATATGGACGACAGTCGTTGTATTTTGAATTGCGTTGACGGAGTCTACATGTGTCAGGGATTAACTTGTGACTTTTATTGTTCCACCGTTTGCATAATGTCTGCTCTGTTCTGTATTATGGTTCCACTGTCATACTGTCAATAGCTGCGAGGCAGAGACCACACGCGCTGCCTCACTCTGACCTGACTCAGTTGGGGGCAGACTTGAGGACACGGTCAACACATGACAAGATAATTGTTTCCTGTCCTGCTGAGTGAATCTCCACTCTCTCTCTCTCTCTCTCTCTCTCTCACACACACACATATACACACATTAACTAAAAGTGTCTCTCCACCTGTTGCACATTCTCTTTGGATGCTCCCGTGTTCCTCACAGTGCAAAGACATGCAGAGGTGGTTCGGTTAATTGGAGACATAAATTAACATAAATTAAACGATTGTTTGTTTCTGTATGATTGGCCTGTGATTGGCTGGTGACCTGTCAGGGATGTACTCTGCTGGGATTGGCTGCAGCCCCTCCACCCCCATGACCCTCAAAGGATAAGTGGTCCTAGATATCCCACTTATTGGTTTGAATTTCACTTGAGACTCCTGATATGGAAATTTAAATGATCACTTTACAACTCCTGAAAACCAAATGGCTGATAAGACGTTCGGCTGCACTGAGTGCAGCTCGGATTCTTCTTGGCTCGAGCGGTTTGTAGTTTTTGGACTGGGCGTTCGAAATCCACTTCCCGTAAGGGTTCGGTCGCATTTAAATGTGTTTAAAGAGGAGGCCAGCGGTAATCCAACACTATGACTAACAGCTGATACTGCGCATTAAAGGCTTCTCTGGTGTTTATTCACATGCAAACATGGATAAATGGGGAAAAACACACAGGCTCATATAATCAGCATAATGTTTTTGTAAATAGCTCTTGTTTTAATGCTCGTACAAGTTTTGTGCCTGTGAACATTTGGGCTTGGATGTGCAGTACGATTGGCTTTGGGTTTTCAGAGGGGTTTTGAGTGAAGTAGCCCTTTAAACTACAACTTATAAGACGATGAAACCAGTTGGATTGAGTCACTGCACCGTAATGTGACCACTTTCCCATCATCCTCTGCTGGCTCCGAGTAGCCAGGACCGCCTAAGTGTTATATCCCACCAAACTGAGTGTAATTAGAAGATAACTCACCTCGTGACACACACACACACACACACACACACACACACACACACACACACACACAGGGGATAGGAGGGCTTCAGTGGGATCTCCTAGCAGCCCTGATGGTTCCTGCCTAGCTTCAGTCTAAATGTCAACCTGACCCCTCCATCCCGTCTGCAATGAGAATGTCGAGACTGAGCGCTTTTTAACGACTTTGTCAAACAGCAGCCACCCCCCAACCCCCCCCATCCCCCACCCCCAAACTGCTGACTGCGGCAGATTTAATTTTCTCCCTCACACAGCCTCTCTGTCATGGGTCGTATCTATTTGTTCTGTCTGTGTGTCCCCCTTCGCTTTATTCATATTTGGTTTGTGTCACGTGTAGCGTGGGAAACCCTGTGAAAACCAGCAGAGCCAAACGTGTAAATACCAGGATGTGCAGCTGACGGAGCAGCTGATTGCGATTCAATACCAGTTCCATTAAACAAATATGAATGAGAAATTTAATCTACGTCGTAATTTTATAAAACTCAGATGATAAACAGGATGATTTTTCTCATCTCGCATTAAAGGCTTCTCTGGTGTTTATTCACATGCAAACATGGATAAATGGGGAAAAACACACGGGCTCATATAATCAGCATAATGTTTTTGTAAATAGCTCTTGTTTTAATGCTCGTACAAGTTTTGTGCCTGTGAACATTTGGATGTGCAGTACGATTGGCTTTGGGTTTTCAGAGGGGTTTTGAGTGAAGTAGCCCTTTAAACTACAACTTATAAGACGACCAGTCGGATTGAGTCACTGCGCCGTAATGTGACCACTTTCCCATCATCCTCTGCTGGCTCCGAGTAGCCAGGACCGCCTAAGTGTTATATCCCACCAAACTGAGTGTAATTAGAAGATAACTCACCTCGTCACACACACACACACACACACACACACACACACACACACACACACACACACACACACACACACACACACACAGGGGATAGGAGGGCTTCAGTGGGATCTCCTAGCAGCCCTGAATGTTCCTGCCTAGCTTCAGTCTAAATGTCAACCTGACCCCTCCATCCCCTGCAATGAGAAAGTCGAGACTGAGCGCTTTTTAACGACTTTGTCAAACAGCAGCCACCCCCCAACCCCCCCCATCCCCCACCCCCAAACTGCTGACTGCGGCAGATTTAATTTTCTCCCTCACACAGCCTCTCTGTCATGGGTCGTATCTATTTGTTCTGTCTGTGTGTCCCCCTTCGCTTTATTCATATTTGGTTTGTGTCACGTGTAGCGTGGGAAACCCTGTGAAAACCAGCAGAGCCAAACGTGTAAATACCAGGATGTGCAGCTGACGGAGCAGCTGACTGCGATTCAATACCAGTTCCATTAAACAAATATGAATGAGAAATTTAATCTACGTCGTAATTTTATAAAACTCAGATGATAAACAGGATGATATTCTCATCTCTACCGTTTGTAGTATATCATGTGAAGGCAGCATAATCCTGACTAATGGCTGGAGAGGATGAAAAGCCTGGACATCTGAAAGAACTCTGGAGTAGAACCACTGTTCCTTCATGTTGAGCGGATCCAGTTAAACCGATCTGGGCATCTCTGGCCTGTGAAGTTATTCCAGGCACATCCAGAAAGCTGGATAAACCCAAAACACACCAGAGGGCTTTGAAATCCCTTCTTGGAAAACCCGAGGACACGGGAAGACAAGATGAGCCGGGGGATTTCACCATCACGTTGCTAAGAGAGGTGGCATTTGTACGCAGACACACAGCAGCGCTAGATTATCTCAGAACCAAATCTCCGTTGAGGCTGCCAAGCAGACGCGACCACTGGAGATGTGTCCCGCCAGTGTTTGACAGGACCAGTAATGTAGTTTGTGTGGAAGGTGAAAAACGTATGACCTCACCTTGGCACCTAAAATATTGTATCGTACAAAAACAGCAACAAATCGCACACAATAGTCACGACACTGAAAAGTGCTTTCAAACACATATATCTGCACTTCTACACAACCACAACCATATTGCCAACCCAACGTCTTAGCCACCTTTTGGTCCTGACCTTAACTGTAAATCTCTCATGTTAAAAAAACAAAAATTTGACGTTGCATCTTCTCTGTTCCTTCAGGAGGAGATGGAGAACAAGGCCATGTATCTGAGCACGTATGAAGAGAGAGAAAACGGCTCCATGTATGAGGAAGGTTACGACGGACACAACCTGTCCAAGCTGAACCTGTGTGACGAAGGTAAGGAGGACACTTGTGGACACATATGGATTCAGTAGGTTTTTTTGTTGCCGTCGCACACATGATGTCCCAGAGTTACAGAGACAGTGCCTGACTTACGAAATACGACGCACTCTTCCAAGCACCATGTGGATCGGATTTGGAAGGATGAAGTTAAAGGAACAACGCTTTGGCCTTGTAAATTCACGAATTTCACCAGAAACATCCAGATGCACAGACGTCGCCAGTAACTGACTCACACTGACCCTGTTGGAAAGCAACCCGCTCAGGAAAAGTGTACAAAAAATGGGTCAGGTTTTTGTTTGCGCCACCTCCCACGTCTGCTAACGAAATAATGAAAATATAGAAAAAATATCCTTAAAGGACAGTTTCACAAACTTCTTCAAACCTATACAGAACTCACACAAAACTACATATCCAAAAAAAATTTAGATATTTTTCATTTCTCCATACACACATGAACAATAAGTTAATAAATCATGTTTTATATTTCATGCAGTGCTTTGCTGCAGCTGAGGGGCCCTGTGTTATGGATGTTCGCTCCCTCAGCCCGAGGCTCGGTTCATCATATCTTTATGACCCCGGTTGCCATGGTGACTGCTGTTATGGACCGGGCCGGGTGGGCAGTGAGGGGGGGCGCAGCTATGAAAGCTATTTCTCTGCCTATACATTCCAACCTGTGACACACACACACACATCTGATCCAGCTGTGTTTGTCTTTCGCTGGCGGGTCGTGTGTGTGTGTGTGTGTGTGTGTGTGTGTTCTTCATCATAGAGGCAATGTCTTTGTGTGTGTGTGTGTTTGCATCAGCAGCCAGTGTTCACTGACAGATTGTCACGGTCCAAATGAAAGCAGGCTGTTGGAAGGCTGCGCTGCAAAGTCATGTTTATGTTTTAAAAAGCTAAGTCTCAAGCCAACATCACTCATGTCCACCGAGAGACAGAATGTCATTATAGTCTCGTTATTTCCTCGTGGGTTTCATATTTATTATACTGTTCATGTCACATGGCCACATTGTTTCTCCCAAAACACACCTGTCTGGTTAGATGTAGTTATTTATATATCTATATATACATATATATATATCAACCATTTTGTGGCTGCAAAACATTTGTCAGTCTTTAAAATGTCTCAATATTGCCGTGATTCCTGCAACAACATGCTTTTTTCTCTCTCTCTTTATAGAACCAAAGAAAACACAAGACCAAAGTCTGATCTAATGTAACCTGCTAACATTAGCATGCCTGGCCAACTAGCTGTCAGCAAGCTAGATTGTATTTACAAGGCCAAGAGTTAGCGCATCATATGCTAGGTACCTAGCATAACATTATTTTGGACAGGTGTATTGCTTTATCCTGAGTTAGCATGTATCAAACAATTAGTCCTTGTTAGAAAGTGTTGTTTTTTAGGTTATTATTAGCATTCAATCATTTTTTCATTAGTAGGCTGATTTTATACATATTTTTCCTTGTTTTACTCTTCTTTAACATTCGGGTTAACGTGACAACAATCCGTGCTACAGGTAAAGTTGCTGCTTCTTTTTAACTCCCACTCAGACACACACAGCGAGAGGACACACACGCACACACATACACACACCCAAGGAAAACACACTTCCATCATTACAGTCTCACATCGGTTTTGTTCGGGTTAATTCTCAAACATCTGTTTGACCCTGAGATGAGTGTTAAACCATGACATGAATTATAGTTATAGCTCCACAGGGAGCAAATTCATTTGTGAAATTCATATAACAGAGTGTGTGAATCCTGCTTTATGGATGTATCCTCATTTATCGTGTGTGTGTGTCGTAATGTATGTCCAATAATAATGTCTGAACTATTCCCCATTTAACAGAGATGAATGGCTTTTAGATGTGTCATAAATGTATGGTCATTTCTCATACAAATGGACATTGTGAGTTTAATGTGAGCATGACGTTGTTGTTTTCATCAGGTGCCGGAAAGCGCCGCAGGAAGCACGATCAGTGCTGCGGTCACCTGAACTCACTCTCGGCCATCAAGTACGCCATTGTTTCCCTCTACATCCTGGTTCTTCTCACCATCTTTGGACTCTGCCTGACAGGTAGGATTAAAATAGATGGATTTACTTGTTATCATTATCACCGTTTTACATAAATTATATTTACAATCACAATCATGTCCCTCAGAGACCTGCTCATAATGATGTCATCAAAACGATAACTTTGTACATAAACCACTGCAACATATTTAGACAAATGAATAATAAGGATGAGTAAAAGAGTAAGGTTTTATAAATAGCCACTCTTCAGTTTTAAATTGTAATGGACGCACACTTGCACATACTTTATACACACATGTATTATAAAATGTGGTGTGAAACATTATTCCCCTCATAAACTGTTCTGGTTTAGCATCAAAAACATCCACACACACACTCACACACACACACTCATGGTGTCTCTCTTACACATGTGAGCGATGGATAAACATCATCATATGGAGCGTAACCTCCAGTGATGTAAAGTCCTGCTGGTGAATTTATGGACTTTCTTCACTTGATGAAATACGGCGTTTTACTCCCGTACCTGCTGAAAAGTTCGTCATATAATATTTCACTGCCAACAGTAGCACAGATCTCTGTTTATCTCCGCACCTGCTAAATGAAACTTCACTCTGCCCGTGGAGAGTTATAACGTGAATAATCTGTTTTGTAAGTGTTAGCGTGCTGTTTTCTAAAGAGCGCGGTACATGTGTGGCAGATTTAAGATGAAAGTCAGGTTTGTCACAGCATTTTGGAAGCGTTGACCTTTTTACACAGGGACATAAAAAGACGTCGAAGACATAATGCGTGACAGCGCTGGCTGCTTTTGTGCTGCATGGTTCCCATACTTTGCCTCCGCCGTGACTGTGGGAACGCCAGGTTTCGATTTGTAGCATTCCACTTCACACAACCGACTCTCACGAGGGCCTCACAGTGTGACCGGCAAGCTATCAGGGCCATTAACCAAAGACGTATTAATCGTCTGATTGATGTTGCCAATCAAATCAGTTGATAGACAGAAAAGTACTGGAGGTGTGGAGAAGATACAGGTCAGTTTCTGACTTGTGTTTTAATCATCATCAAAAAAATCATCATCATCAAAGAGAGCGATAAACCTATTTATTATGATAACGTATTTATGATATAAGGGTCGAGCTTGAGTCTAATACATCAGTGATTTTGTTTTTATCTGCTGACGGACTGTTGGCTTGTTACATTGGTACATTATGTCACGAATTAGTGAGAGTAGTTGTTCACTTAACCCACCAAAACATTTCCTACTACTACAACTACTAGCAGGAGACTTGAAGGCACAAACATCTCATGTCGTACGAATAAAGTGATACTGTTATGTGGAAATCTGGATGTGTGAGTTATGGAAATGAGGTTTAGCTGTTGTTATTTCACATCGCTCAGTTTGTGACAAAGTGAAGTCATACATTCCAGTGTCTTCGGAGCTTGAACCGCTACAGTTCCTCCTCTTTCTGGTTGCCTTGGATTTTGGAAAAACCCTGAACGGACGCCGTCACGGCGGCCTCGTGGCCAGTTTGTTTAAATGCATGTGTGTGTATGTGTGGAAATAAGAAAGCCCGTATAGGTGAGTCAGACTTTATGACTTTATGTTGCTTTTGCAAACGCAGCTGAGAAAGCTTTAGGCTGCAGAGGTGGAAAATCAAAGAAAGATAAAGTTAGAAAAAGAAGCGATGGACGCTGTAACAGGTTTCAAAGCTGTCTGGCTTGAAACCAGCAGAATCCTGCAGGAATCATCTGGTCACATATAATCCTAATTTCATTTCAAGACCTCCTCTCCTCTCCCTCAGCCAACCACTCGTGCCGTAACCACATGGCTCAATGCCATCAAATGGTTGTGGTTGTGTGCGTGAGCGTGAGCGTGAGCGTGAGCGTGAGCGTGAGCGTGAGCGTGCGCGTGCGTGTGTATTCCCAGGCACAGAGATGCAGTTAAGTGTTTGGAATGGGTTGGTTGTCGTCACCGAGGTATTTGGTTATTTAAGGCTTTTAGATGAGGTTGTTTTAGAAAAGCAATCAAACCGAGCTTTTCAACAAGTCTCTTTCAAATGAAACGCCAGCCATCCGAAAGCTAAGTGGCTCCAGTGTGACTTCAGGGAGGGCCCCGTTGCTACAGGCGAGTGCATGTAGAAACACAGTGGGTCACAGTGCCAGTTTCAAGTGTGATCACAGACTCAGCGCTCTGTGTTAACCAGCTTTTCCTTTTGTTTCGATTCTCTCACGACTTTGACTTTTGACTTTTTTGCCTCCTGCAGTTTCATGGTTCCTGTGCTTTATCACGTCCATATTTTGTTGTACAGCCTCACCTTTGTCTGATCACATCTGCTCTCGTGACACGATAAGTGTGATGTAGTATTTTCTACCGGGGCTAAAAAGCTAAATGACAGAGGGTGATAAAGCCAAATGAATCCACCTCCATTCATCATGAGGTTAAGAGCTGCCTTATCTCTCCGTTATCTCTTCAAGCTTATCTCCATGTAGATCGGCGAGAGCCCTGTCGGCTGTGATCAGGAGCCTCAGCAGCAGAGAGATTGGTCCGTACAGAGGATAGACAGTTCTCGGGTTCTCTTGAAATGTCTGTGAGTCACAACCCAGACAATTATCATCTCAGAGGCGCCTTCTGGAGAATCTGGTCTTTTGTCGTCGCTTGTTTTGGCTGCTGTAGCTCAAGAGACACGTTTTTTGGGTTTTTTTTTCACTAAACAGTTGTACGTGCTGCTGGCGTGTCCAAATGGTGGCCAGATGAAACTGTAGAGACGTGTCTGTGTTTACCACAAGCTCCGCACGCCGACTCTCAGTTAACGTTTACATAATCAGAGTAAAAGGCTCGTTCTTGACCTCATCAGCTGAATGTTTGTCCATCAGGTTATATTATCTTTGGATGGTGCATTCACTGAACGGTTATTCTTTTGGATTTTACAAGTTTCTCCTCTTAGCTACATGCAAGAAAGGAAAAATCTCCTTTCAGTGAACAGGAAATTAGATTGTGTACAAAAAAAGCTTACTCAGCGTATTTTTAAAGGCTTTGAGCAGTGCTCATGAACAATAGCTTAAGTATGGCTTTTCATTTCAGTTTTGATTAATGCATTTTGGTTGAGGTCCAAGTTTTTTGTTCTGTTTTGCTTTTTTTTGCTGTAAATGGTTCCCATGTGGCGTTCCTCCACAGTAAAAGCCATGTTGGGTTAAGATTGATATGAAAAATAATAGCACATAAATACGAAACTATTTTCCATGCAGGGGTGAGAATCAAAGAAGGGCCATCATTTTACATGACACAAATAAGTGTTTGTTTTAAAGAGGAGCAGCTAATGAGTGTCACATCTTTACACTGTTCTCAGTCATTGTCAAACATCTTTTAAAATTAATATCTCTTAATGCTTAATACGTACTTAGTTTCTAACATACCCGGATGAGGTTGACTGTACAGCATGTCGCCTTAGCGCAATGAGCACACTGATTGGACCATATCACATGCTGGTACTTAAACTAAAAAGAAAAACTCATATTTATTTTGAGTGCATCACTGTAAAATCTGTAATTGTAAACACACTATCACATTACAGCAAATCCATCATCTGCTTCAGCTTTGTCCCTCTCTACTGAAAAATGGATTCGGAGCAGTGGCACTAAACTAAAACATGTCGAGAGGCTTTCTAGAGTCTGGGGATCATTACCTGTCGGTTCATCACTTTGAACTTCGCCCGCTTGTCCTTAAACACAGTCATTTGACCCATTGACAAAAAGGAAATGTTATTATGAAAGTTTGCTTTTAAGGCCTCAATAATAAATAAATAAATAAATGGCTACATGAGCATAGTTTTATGCAGCATTTGCTTTTGTCCTGCATTCCTGTTGACTCATGCCTAAGCCTTGTGCTGTTGTTTGATTTATTTTCTTTCTGGCAGTGCTCACGTTTAGGATTTAATACTGATCATTTCTACAAATGTCTCCGCTCTTTTAGTTTTCTTTCAAATGTCAAAGGCTAACGATGGAAGAACCCCCTTTTCCTTTATGTGGAGCTGGGACGGTTTTTATTGCATTTTGGCCAGACACTGCTACAAATATCTTGTTCTACATCTGGAGTCACTTGTAATAGCAGGTTGTGTAAAACACAAAACAAAAACACATCTACATAGGCCCATATATGGCCTCACAGACGGAGCCCGGGCTCGTCGCTGCCTGGGTGTTTAGGACAGAAGGTTAAAGAAGGATTAACTTTATATCTGTGTTTACAAGCTGGACATGGATCCAATTATCTGACACCATTCAAAACAATGAAGAAATGTTTTATGTTGGTTGTTGGTGATTGAAATCATTGTCATGTTTAAAGTTACTGTACAAACGAGGATGTCATCCGTTTTTGCCAACACAGTTGGTTTTAAATGTTAGAATTCAGCCTATAGCCCATAACTTATACTGTAGGTGCAGCTGAGTCATGTTTTTCAGTTGGAGCAAACATGTAGCTCTCAGGTTTGCCACGTTTTTTTCCTCAGCCAGTTAATTGGTGGAAAACATGATGGTGGATTTGTTATTCTTCTTTTAAGCCATGAAATCTTCCAACAGGAGAGTTTGGGTCCTCCAGTGATACTGTATGTTACAGGCTGTTACTGCCAAGCAGAGATGGGCCAGCAGCCCTGGGTTCTCAAAACAGCTTAGGTTTATTTTGGTCTCTGGCTTTTGTTTTAACGTGTTTGGTCAGGCGTTTGTTATCTCAATTGTATTTTTATTTTACATCAACTTTTCCTGCAGCAGTAAAATTTTATTTTGGCTCTAAGGAAACCAGATTATATATGAACCCATTTCCAGCTGACCATTCTGTTGCTAGCAACATGTTATTTTTCATTGGCGATGTTTCTAATACAACATCAATAATAAAGTGTGTTTGCCGTGGAGGACATTCGCTCTCTCTCATACAGATTACGTGGGTCTGTGGGAAAGAAAACACTCACATCTTGGGCCGTTAGAGAAAAAAAGACGTCCTAACTTTACCTCGACCACAAGATTACCTCAGCTCCTTCGAGGAATCCTGACGCGATACAAGATAAAAACATGTGTTAAATGTAGACCATATGTGTCTAGTCTAAGTTTTTCTGAAAAAAAGAGTAAGGCCGTTAATCTGACACCACAAAGTACACCCTTAACTTTTTTGAAGACAAACTTTAACGGTATTAAACCACACCCTTGTGAAAACAGTCATCGTTTTCGCTGCGGAGGGTGAGATGTTTCTGATCTTGGTGTGTTTTGGTTTAACAGGGCTAAGGCGCACACACAAACACACACAGACACACGCACACACATGTTTGTCTGTGTGAGAGTATAGCCTACATTACCGGCTGAGAACATGTGCCACATGCATTTATGCATTGTGCATCTACAAGTGCATATAAAACACATGCACATACTGCGTATATTCATGCACTACACAAATTCTAACCAACCACAAATTTATAGCAACAGTGAGAACAAGAGATAAACACATCATCAAAATACAGGGGGTCCTCGTGTTACGACGGAGATCCGTTCCTGAGAATGTGTCGTAACCGAATTTCAACGTTAGTCGGAACATACATTCATATGTATGTATTCGTATGTAGATAATAAGTTGTGCCACTAGATGTCGCTATAATTCATTCATTCATTCATTTTCTACCGCTTTATCCTGTTAAGGGTCGCGGGGGGAGCTGGAGCCGATCCCAGCTGACATCGGGCGAGAGGCAGGGTACACCCTGGACAGGTCGCCATCGCGAGTGTAATGAGCATTTCCTTTAGATTTCTGATATCAACCGTGTAGACCCTGTGTTGTGAATAAACCTACGGTAACCTACGATCCCGAACCCATGTGTCCGTGTGCATCTCCTTACCGGCTGCCGCTGCCCCCTCCGCCATCCGGCCATTTCACATAAGTAAACACAAGGCAGAGTAGCCAAGCTGTGCTGTGGAGGTGTTGGAGAGCCGCGCTGAGAGACAGAGAGAGCGCTCACCAACTAGTTCCCGTGCGAAAGATCCCCCGAACCGAGATTCGAACCAGGGACCTTCTTGCTGTGAGGCACGAGCGCTACCCACTGCGCCACCGTGCTGCCCTGTCGCTATAATACCACGCTAAAATAAGAGTTTATTATGGTGAATTACCTTTTGTCCCTCTTGACACACCGTAGGGGTTGATATCGCAAGTGTAATGAGCATTTCCTTTAGATTTCTGATATCAACCGTGTAGACCCTGTGTTGTGAATAAACCTACGGTAACCTACGATCCCGAACCCATCTGTGTCCGTGTGCATCTCCTTACCGGCTGCCGCTGCCCCCTCCGCCAGCCGGCCATTTCACATAAGTAAACACAAGGCAGAGTAGCCAAGCTGTGCTGTGGAGGTGTTGGAGAGCCGCGCTGAGAGACAGAGAGAGCGCTCACCAACTAGTTCCCGTGCGAAGTCTGTACATATTTACGGGGCAAACCGCTTCAGCCGAAACAAGGAAGTTCACGGGAGATGTGTTGTAACCACGAAAACGTCGTATCTCGTGACCGTCATAACACGAGGACCCCCTGTATAGATCTACAAAAAGACACAGAAATCCACAAAAACTGGAGCATACACATACAGAGACACACTGCAGTACATGTACAAATGTACATGCACACAAAACACACACACACACATAACGTCATGTACTTTGCATGTACATTGTCCCAGGGCCCCGTAATTGACTCTGAGAACATAAAGCCTCTTCTAATGAGTTTCTGCTCTGTGGTTGTGGCCTTTTCTGAAGAAAAGTCTGGAGACGGTCCAGCTTGTCCCTGTGGGAGTCCATCATAAGAGTTCTCTTCACACACACACGCACACGCACACACACACACACACACACACACACTCCATGCGGAGAGAAGTCAGCCCTTCATTCCTCGGCACCAAGAGTCCCAAAAGTCAGCAGACTGCCTTATTCATACAGACAAATGCAGGTCATTAACATGTCAACACTAATTGGCCCAGACCTTGTTCTCTTTCTGTTTCTCTCTCTTTGCTTTCTCTGTTTTTATTTTGTCCTGAGGCAAAAATTCTCTTGCAGTCAAATTGTTACTAAGTGGTGTCATCATTGGCTGAATATTTTTAGCTAATCTCTCAAAGACTATTCATCAAGTATTTGTTCATTTTTATGTCTTTTTTTTCTTGTTTGTCTTTATAAAGTATTTGAGGATGGATTTAAACTTGCATTACAGTTGCACTGTGATATGTTGTTATTTAAGCAGCACGAGAAGCATGACTCCGTGGATAATTGCATCGCTTTGGTCCAGATGAAAATAGCTCAGTGTTGGATGATTGTTGTGAAATATTGGACAGATGTTCATGTTTTGTAAACAATGCACAATAACGATCAGTTATCAAACGATCAGTTCCAGTTTGATAATGCGAAACCTTTTTCAAACAAAACATTTTGTAAGGTAAGTTAACATTTACATGAAATATTGGTTACGTATCCCTGACTAAATTTCATATAAATGAACATTATGAGTTTGACTTCTTATCATATCTTGCCAACACCTCTGCTTCAAAAACGTATTAAAAGAATAAGGTGTAAACATGGAGAGTCACACAATCAGTTCAGCTCCGAGCTAAATAAGGTTATGAGGTTCAATAAAGTGTTACACTAGTGTGCGTAAATAACTCTAACACAAATAAAAGCAGCAGGCCTGACCGATGCACCTCTCCATAAACAGCAACAGTGATTTAATAAATCTGCAGCAGAGGGAAGTTTATAGCTCCGGGGATTCAGAGAGCATGATAGCAGGCGCCCCGATTAGTCCTCCAAACACTTTTTTTCTCTTTTATTAGCATACTAATTAGAAAACAACAGATTTCAAAGACTTTGGACTGGCTCTGCTCAAGTCTGATACACACACACACACACACACACACACACACACACACACATGCATTATCGGGTGGTTTGATCTAGCTAATTGTAGCGCTGGAGGTTAGTGAAGTCCAAAGAAGCATATAATACAAAGTGATGTGTGCTGGCGTCTCAGTACTGAGAGGCTGTTAATGTCCAACTGTGTTTGGCTGGATGACAACTTGGAACAAAACAATGAATGGTGGATATGAATGGGAGGCATTTCAAGGCAGTTAAAATGTATGTAATTAATTTTTTTTAAAACGAATTTTCTGCTTTTAGTTTTCTGAATGGTCAAACAAAAATCAGTTAGTGTTCTGAGGTATCCTTGAGGTATCGTCGCCTTTCTGAGGCCATTTCTTAAATTATAATTGAAACTTGAATTGGCAGATTCTTTTTCATTTCTTTGCAGATGATTGCTTTATACTTATTACTGAATTGGTGCTGAAATCATTGGCAGGAATCTGTAGGTATATTTTATGACTAAACAGGGCATGAAATGAGTTTTCTTTGTTTATGCTCATTTGTTCATTATATGCACTTTATGGCAGCTGTAAACCAGAGTTAGGTAAACAAAACGCTGTTGCTTCAGCAGGTAACCAAATAAACAGACTATTTAATAAAAAAAAATGTTATTTTTTAAAATGCATTTTAGTGTTACACTAAAGTGTGTTGTTAGTGTTGTTAGTAGTGAAAGGATGTTAGACCTGTTTAGTGGTGCGTCATCTAATCTGCTCTTTTAAATCGTGGAAACCGTTGTCATCTCTTCAGGAAAGACACATCCAACCAGTCAGTAAGAAGAAAACCAGTTCTTCCATTGTGCACACACACACAGACACACACCTATTAAGTCATTCAGTCGCACAGCACGAGCCTCACTTTGATGTGTGCCACATCAGACACGGTCCACGCTTATAAATCAAACAAACCCCACCACCACCACCACTGTCACTTAATTTCAACATTCCTGCAGCTGAGATACAGCTGGCTGACCTCAACGCTCAACCCCCCTCGCCCCCCCGGACAGACACTTAAACATAACCGACAAGCAGAGAGACATTGTTGTTGTAGGTAACCCTCCATAAAACGAACAAATAAACAAGAGAAATTCCACATAAATGTGTAAAGGCATTAGTTTTACACTATCCAACACACAGAAACAACTGGCAACCAAGAAGAGAAAAGACCAGGCTAATATAGAGCAGGAGATGAGCTGATTAGAAACAGGTGTGCCTCATCTGCTGCCAACGAGAAGCAAGCCACACCCCCTGCCGCACACCTGATCGGGAATACAAAGGGGGGGGGGTGGGAATTGGGCCTTGTTAAAACAGATAAATAATCTTTATTTTCCCAGTTATCCCCTGTTTAACGTATATTTATCTGTTCTTCGTTTGGTTCCGGGTACAGGCCAAAACCAATACAGCAATCACCAGTAAACAATGTGCCTCAGCTGTAACCGCAGCTGGACTAATTTACAAGTGTGCGCTCATGTATCTGCGGTGGGTTTCGGTTTGTGTATTGTGCTGTCTGGTATGTGGTGTGATTGTTTTATCGTGGTCATCGACCATGGTTGATCGCAATCCCGTTTCCTCAAACCTGATTTAGATTCAACACAAACAGGACCGTGACGCAGGTTTGAGCAAGAAGCAACAACATGAATAAATTAGCTGTGACGTTTCCTGCCTGGTATCAAGTTGTTTCTGACTACGTGTAGATGGACGGCCCTCTCTGATATTAACCAGACGAAGACTTTATCACATTAACATCGTAAACAAAACAATCTGTTGCTCAGAATCAGCTCAGTAGTCAGATTATCAGTGTCCATGTAAACATAGTCATTGTTTAGGTTTTGCGGTCTGCGACTTTACTGATTTCATTTCCTTTTATCATTCCGTTCATCCTTGTTCCAGTCACAGCAGTCAGCTGTTAGCCAGTGACAAAGCTCTGATTGTCCCATCAAACTATTTTAGCAACCAGCTGAGATTTCTTTGAGCCAAAACTAACAACATCTTAGAAGACACTGAACAGGGGACTTAAATTTATCAAATGGTCAGAAACCCGACTTCAAACAAATGATGCTCCTCCACAGTTTTGTTTTGTTTTTTTACTATTTGTTGTATCACAGCTTGTTAATTGTTGCAATAGTCCAATTTGATCTTTATCTCGCACACATTTTAACTTAAACACAGTAGGTGGTCAGTGAGCTTTTATAGTATGATAATATTCTAACCTTTTGTGGGCAACTATTCGTTTGATGTAATGTCAAAGAAAGCACTTTGTTCCCCCTCAAATCGTAAGATCCCATAATTGTATTCTCATTCACGGCTGGAAGACTTTCAGGTCTGCAGCTCACAGAAAGACTCTTTCTTCTTTAGTTCCTTCCCTCCTTCCTGTTGCTGGCAGTCCCTTCAAAGTCAGTGGGCTTGTGTCTGAATGAAGGTGGTGGTCTCCCACTGTTTCTCTCACTGTGTCTCAGCTCATGCAGGAAAACAGTGTAATGTCCATACCTGACATTATTACTGTTGCTATTATTATTATCACCGGGACAAACGTTACCATCACAATGCGACGGAGATGGTGTCAGCTCGTTATAACACATATGGTAAATCAGCTATTTCTATATTTTTAACAGAAAACCAGCTGTGTAACTGTTTCACCAAGCAGCTTGGTTTTTTTTCATCTGCCTCCAAAGTAAGATCATGTTCATCTCTGGCGGGTCAATTACAGACGATTAATTGATTTTGTGTCTGATTTTGTGAGTTATACTATATCTGTCCGCAAATGCTGACATTGTCTCAGTAACATCCAGGCAACACAAGAGTCCACCTGTGTCAGACAGAGTCCAGTCTGTCTCCAACCTCCTGACCTACCGTCTACCCTGTCATTCACACCATGTCTAAATCCTTAGAAACAGACGACACAATAGGAACTACAACAGGAGGAGACTGAGGAGGTGGAACGTTAAGCCTCTGGAAGCAGCAGTGGTAATGTTGTAGCTGGCTGCGGAACTCGGTTATTGTTATATGCAGACTAAAATAAGTGTTTATATGGACCACCTACTGTGGGAGATGATTATTGTATATGGAACATGTGACTATCAAATTACTCTTGGGACTGCTGGACTTAAAATAATCAAGATAATTCACTGTAATAGGCAACAACCTCAGAGGTTTGGGATGTAAACATGATGACCTAATCGTCATGGTTAACATTTTATTTAACGTCTTGGAAGGAACAAAGCGCAGCCTTCCAGACTTGTGTAGAACGTAAAACCTAACACCTGTATCCTGCTTTGTTCTGAAGACAAGACTCAACATGCTGGAACAGTTTCTGGCTTTTTTTTTAAAAAATGTTCCCGTGTTTAGGTCGGACAACTGCAGGATCGTATTCACCGAAGCCATAATCTTGCACGATGTTCTGGTTAAAGTCAAGTCGACACCTTCTCAATATCAGGCCCTTATCCGATTAGTTTCATTTTAAAGACAAATGTGGGTGTGAAGGTGGAAAGGTTGACATCACAGGAGGAGAGGGAGGCAAAATGAGGCTTTGAAGTTTTGTCCAAAATCAAACATGTCCAACTCCTTCCTGGAGGTCCAGTGATGAAAGACCTGTGAGCAAACAATGTCTGCGGTTAGATTGTGTAGAGGGTTGATTTGGAATCTGGTATAAGACTAGAAGAAGGATAGATGAACATATATAATCAAGGTAATCATGTTTCCTTTCCCCTATTCATATTGTGCATTGCAGAGAGACACACAACTGCCCTCTTTTCCAACACTCTGCTCTCAGTGACCAATCAAAATAAGTGCGGCTTCGAAATAAGTCTTGAAATTTATAGGTGGTCCTCATTAGCTACAGCGAGACCATAAACAGCCTGTGATAGATACTTTAACAGCGAGGACTATTATTTAGCCTTTGTATAAACTATGTGCAACAAGCAACACAAAAGCAGTGCATTAAAAGTAATGGACGGGGTGCGCAACCATTTTGCATTCACTAAACTTAATAAACTTAAAATGACAAGAATTAACTTGCTAAAGGAAAACACATTATGCAGGATATATTTATTGTTAACGTCAACATGTCGAGCCAGTTTACTTATTATAAACAAACAAACCAAAGACATAAAGTACTTTTAACTATTAGTACTAAAGTACAATTAACTATTTTACAATTGGAACAAATGGACAACACAACACAAGTTAATCTATTCATAAATAAATACAAAGAACACACATAGTGTATGTCCGGTACATACACACACACATACACACACACACACAGAGTCTGCAGATAAATGAATGGCACCATGTTGGTCTTGGCTTTATCCACAGAGGAATGCAGCTCTGATAGACCTCCCCCTGTCCCACGACCTGTCTGCCTGTCTGCCTGTCTGTCTGACTGTGTGTGGAACAGATGTGATTATTGGTAACTAATCCTTTGGGGTGATTATAATTAATGTTTATTTTTAGTTGATTTACTTTTCAGTAACAACAGAAGTAACATTTGATTAGAAAGGTTTTGAATCTGAAACATTGAAAAACAAATAAAGTTTTTCCGAGCCGAGGTTTGAGGCTTTTTTTGTGCCTGAGTCCTTAGACCAGGCAAACCAACAAATAGTCGCATGACTGCTTACTGTTAGAAAAACAACCCAGTCTCATATCTCCAAAGAGCAACACACACTGGCCACTTATGATTTGTGTCAAAACACCTACTTCCACTGTGGTCTGGCTCAGGCCACACATACTGCTGTCTTCATGTTTGGATATGGAGATATAGAGAAAGTTCAATATTTTTAATACATAAATACACCCATACCTATTTTATAGACGTTTTTGATGTAAACAAAAATACCTTTTTGATTGTTGATTATGATTATTATAAACATGCAGTTGCATATATCCGGTAGATGAATCTTGTTTCAATAGTTTTCTTACATTTATTTTTGTTTCTTTACTTATCAGGACCTAATCTTGTGAAAGTAAAACTCTACGCATGTTGTGAATCGGCTTCGCGCTTCATACAATGTGAGGACTGAACCAGTAACGGAGAATTAGTTTTGATTATACACTGAAGCCCAGCTGTTCTGCTGGCCTACAAGAAGCATCTAAAACACAACGCGGGTGATGTGTCCTGTTGTCCAGTGAGGAATTCGAAGACCATGAAGCTGTGAATTTCAGACTAGTCTGTTTTGAATGAGTTTATATATTTTTGAGCACCGGTGTGAAATCAAGAGGAATGGAAAAGGCAAGAAATGACTTTCCCATTTCACAGGGCCGAACTTTGAGACGCTTGAAATGGATTTGTCAGGCATGAAGCTCGTCTTTCACTCTAATTCTCATCATTCATGCCGGCAAGTCACTAAACACTTAGAAACACCTGAAAGACTCACCTTTCCAGCTGTAACTCGAACATTCTGTCATAATGAAGGTCTGCCACTGAAACCTGGGAAATGATTTGGTGCAGACTGAACGCAGAGCTAAAACGAGACGAGATGTTAGACTTGGATTCATCAGTTCTCTACAGTAGAAGTGTGATTTCAAATCAAAGATGACACTGATCTGCATCTGCTAAACGTTTAAATAAACATTCGATTGCTGACATGTGCCCACTGCAAAATGACTGCCATTCGTGGTGTATGAGGGTTTGAACGGACATTATTAGTTGGTGGAGAACGATTCCTCATGCTGATGAATGGGTCCTTGAGGTGGTAAAACCAGAGGAACCAGAGGAACCAATATGAGATTCTGTGGAAAATCTGTTCGAATGTGTTCTGGCAACGCGCTATGATTATAAGTCTGTGTCATTGCTCGAAGAGCGCACAGTTGTTCTGAACTGTGAGAACCCGCAGCCCCTGAACAGCCTGTGGTTAAGAAATGTAATTCTGCACCTTCAGCTGGCAAACGCCACACTGTGGTTCCTCGGACACATTTGTGAAAATTTGGAAACGGTTTGTGGATCGCATTAACACGGACGTCTGTGTGGTCGCACCAGCTGACACTTCCAGATTATCTGACAGAACTGTGGTACTGATGTATACTTTGTAGCCGTCGGGGAATATTGTCTTTCCCAAGTGTCTAACTGAGCAGCTGCTTACACTTCTTCTTCTTTGGGTTTGTCCAAGTATCTTGACTTGTTGTTGTCCAGTCCCTGCAGGTAGGACATATTTTGGTAGCAGAGGCCTTTTCTTTAATGAAATGAATAGCTAATGTTTTGGTTTGTAGAATAATTTTCATATGAACCAGAAACAACTGGGTTGTTCACATTTAATTTCTTCTTTCTGTTTCTGTTTCTTTAATTTTGCATCTTTTATTTTCATTACTTTTCTTCTTGGCTTTCTGCATATTAAAGCAGAAACATGGAGATACTTTTTTTACTGTGAGCCTTTGTTTCTTCTTAAACACGTATGTGTCAGCGCTGCTGACAGACCATCGTTCAGCAATGAAACGCCCTGGGTAGTTGAGAGATGTCAGCTTATTTAGCGTCTCAGGTCATTAGGAATAAACCTAACACACATAACGAGTGGGAATTTCGATGGTTTGTTTGCAGTAGTGTGGCTCTGCAGCACTTCTCTTGCTCAGAGCTCCTGTAGAACTTTCTTGGCACGGTCTCTAACGCACACACTTTCAGAGCCTTCATAGATACACGGTAACAGAAACATTCGGCCTGTAAAATATTTAGCCGGGGCATCAGTGTGTCAATGCACATGTGTGTGGGTTGAATTATCTTCTTCCTCTCGTTTCCCAAGTCATTTTTTGTCTATCTGAGGGGGTTTTTTGCACATAGTGGTCCCTGCTGTCCTGACGACATTCCATCGGGAATGTCGTCACGGCTGAGGATCTGGTTTCAAAATATCTCTGGGGCTATCGAGCCGTTACTGCGCAACATGCTTTCAACATAACATGAAACAGAGGAGCCCTTTCTCATTAAGCCGAGTGGTGAACAGAAGAAGTGGCCTCAACGCCGCAGCCAAAAACGCGCGAGGTTCATAGTTAGCAGCATGTAAACTGTCAGCCAATGTCAAGATGTTTATAATTCAGAGAGGAGTCGTCATCTAATACAACATCTAATAGAAAAATCTAAAACATGATCTGAAATGGTTTGTTTTTTAAAAGAATGACATTGTTTTTTTGTTTTTTACTATAATCTGTAAAATAACCTTCCCAGTAGTATTGTGTTAATAAAAGTAGAAGGCATTAAATTCCATCAATAGTCATATCTATATATGCCAAGAGTCAAGTTCAGCATCAGTTTAAGTATCTAATGCTGGTTCTCTTCCTCTCCTTCAGTCTCGCGTTCCCAGGTTTCCTCGCAGCGGCAGGAAGTGCTGATGGAGAATGTGACTCGGATGTCAGAGCGTTCTCAGCTGCTCCAGCAGACCCTGGGCGAGACGTCCACTCAGGCCGGCCTGCTGGAGAACATCTGGAAACTGGAGAACCTCTTCCAGAATCACAGCGACTGGCTGCAGAGGCTGGAGATCCTCATCAAGGTACAACAAGTCTCAGAATGTGCACAGCGAACAACTTTTCTATCAACATGTTTCCAGTTAGGTAAAAAAAATAGTTATTACAAGCATTCCTCCGAATGGAGATTCCCAAACAAATCCAGACAGGAAATGTGTCTCCTGCTCCCAACCGCCATTTCACTTTCACACGAGTTGTTTTTCTTCTTTGTTTTCAACACCGTGCTGAAGCACACGCTACGGCGTGTCTCCGTCTTTGCAGGGCGTAGAGATTGAGCTGAAGAGCATCCAGGCCTACTCGCTGCAGTCAGAGGGCTACCTGGTGCAGCTGGATGACAGGTTGTCCTCCTTGAGCAGCTCTGCTCACAGAAACCTGACAGGCTTGATTGCGGAGGTGTCAAGAGCCTCCACCTGGCTGCGTGACCAGGACCACCTCCTCCGGTACATACGCAGATCATAGATATCCTGATTGTCCAGGATGACGGTGTAACCGCATCACAACGAAGGGGCGATTAATGAATGAAACAAAACAAGTGTTATTTGTTTCTTATCTCTTCAAGGGAAACCTCGGGAAAGGTGAGCGGGCTCAGAGACAAGCTGGACGAAGTTAACTGGATGGTGGGAGCTGTCAATCACACCGTCACCAATGACATTAGTATTCACAACCTGAAGATACAGGACTTACAGGTTCATCACAGCCCATAAAAATGTTCTCACCACTCAGTGAATTTACTCCTGAGAAGATGTTTAAAGACACTATGAGGAGTACTGCTAATCTGCTGCTGTTGTTGCTACTCAGATCCAGATCAGCAACATAACGGAGGACACCAGCAGCTTATGGGTGACCCATGTCCACACAGAGGCCCAGCTGAGGAACGAGATGGAGATCCTCAACACAATCACAGAGGACCTGCGTCTGAAGGACTGGGAGCACTCCATGACCCTGAAGAACCTCACCATATTAGAAGGTCAGAGAGATAAATGGATCAGTGCAAAAAAAAAACAAATAATGGGGTTCCATGTTTTGGCATTTCTTTATCATTCTATGATGGACTATGTTATAGTCCATCATGGAATATTCACTAAAACATTATAAGAAGGTATCATGGCCAATAAATAATAGTATGATGCATTTGCGTAGAAATTCCGTGTTCAGTATGTTTAGTATGAAATTTACAAAACAACATTTTTGTGGCTTATATAAGGGGGAAAATAATCCAGATATTTGTGGTGCACAACTACCCAGAGTCAGAATACACTGAAAACATGAGAGCGCCAGAACGTGAGAACTTGTAACTCTCAGTGTAATGAATCCATTTGGGTGGAACTCAGTTTTGCAGAAAGATCATTTCATCATGGTCGGAGCCAATGCATGTTTGCAGTGAGACTGAGTGTCAGTGACCCCTGCATGCAAACGTGATTTTACACTCTGGGATTACAACCCTGGGGTATTGAGCAACTCTGAGTGTTCTCCCTCCGATCCATTCATCGCTGATTAGTCCCGACTTGGTACAGCTCACTGCCAGTGGACCAAATGACTTCCCTGGCTAGTTAAAATCAGAATAGGTATGTCGTGATGTAATGCTGGCAGGGGACGCAGCCTCGCTGATGGATGGCAACTCAAAGTGAATGGGACCCCTGGTGTCGTGTCTGCTTCACATGTGGGTGGGATGCTGTTTCTCCCGAGCCTGGAAACAATTGTGGGTTAAATTTAGATGCAGAATGAAAACTCAGCCACTCGGCTCTGTCATTAGTTTCAGCTCGGCAGCCCATTTGCTTGTTGTTAGCCCACCATCACCTTGGCCAAGAAAGGTTTTACATCTTTATCCACGTTTATCCCCCATATTCTGTTCCCTTCTCGTCCCGTGCCTACTTTTTTTCTTTTGTCCTCTTTTCTCCTTTTCTAAATGTTATTTCCCTTTGATTCCTGCGGGACTCACGTTGTTCGTGCCATACGATACTGGTTTTCATAAAGAAAACCCTACGAAAATCTTAAAATGTAGCCTGAGGCTCTTTTTGCAACGTAAACCTCCTCAGGTAGTAAATGATTATGGTACAGAACATGGTATCATTAACAGATAGCATCTGCTCGCTGAGGGTAAAGCCGTCACCTGATATTAATTAAAGCTTATAGGCTGCAAAATGCATGAATCATAATCAACTTGTGTGGAAGGAGATCATGTGATACGGCTACTAAAGGGGTGTCTCAGAATAACATCAACTGTTTGGACACAGACAATATTTATTTTGTCTGCTCATTATCAGCTTTTTGTCTTTTTTTTTGTAACGTTTGTTCGATGTAACGTTTGTTCACCAGTGGAGATCCACTCCAACACATACTGTTTCCATCTCTTTCATCCAGAAAGTGATTAGCAGGGTTTTCCAATCATTTATTACTGCACTTTGGTTTCCACAGTGTTCATTAGACCATTGTGCCTGGTAAATGCCGGTACCTTCCAAACTCTGGTAATAAGTCAGGCCCCTTGTTGAAAGGTATCAGTCTCTCAGTCAATGATAAAATAATATTCACAATCCACAAACCGCTGAGCGTCAGCAGGTTTTTGAAGCATGCCTCTGTCCTGGTTGAGTCTTTTTGTCTCTATGTTTATTTTTCATTTCCACTCGGTCACTCAAAGTTAAAGTCAGTGATTTGGTCACAGCTCAGTTACGAAACCCCGTCTCAGCGAGTGTCTCTCTTGCCAGGATGCTGACAGCGCCATCAGCTGGATGCCGCAGCTGAACGTGGTCGCAGCAGCCAACACAAACAAGTGGCGTCCTGCCTCGAGCTGTTCGATATTATACGACCAATCTCAACCTCTCTGCTTCTACTGCTATGGTTCTGCGATGCTGAGCCAGAATTTGGTTTGAACGCTTTACATCTTGCCATGCTGTTGTTCTTCGCTTCTCTCTGAGTCATCAGCTTTACCACCCATATCTTTCCCTCATTTAAACCTCGGTGTAGTTTCTCCACACGGACACTTGACAGATGTGCGGAATTGTTTCAAGGTTCCTGATCCAAAAGGCATAAAAACATCACGTCATGGGGGTTTTCATGCAGCGTCAGTGACGCGCGGCTCTGGACAGATCCTTCTGCGGTTGCCGTGCAACAGTTTGTTCTTGTTTTAGTCATAGGCTGATCTGAGCAGAGCGGACGCCTGGAAACATTTACAGGCTCGAATAACAATTAATGTATATTTTGAGTGGCATGTTTGTTTAGTGAAGAGCACCTTGACTCAGACACACACACACACACATACACACATATCACATAGCAACATGCATTTTCATCTTTTAGATGCCACAAACAAATTGTTTTACTAAAAAAAAGGTGGAAACCTGACTTTATATTCATATTAACCCTGCATCCATATCTCTCCTAAATATTCATCTCTGAACTACTTTATACCTGTGTCTTCATAGTAAGTTGAGTTGTGTGCATCCACTGAACATCGTATCCTCTTTTTGACCCCAGTGTTGTCCATCTGGTCTTTATTACAGCATCCTGTATCGTCAGGTAGCATAAACTCTGATAATGCCTGCGTGGCCATTTGTCATGGCGATGAATTTAACGTCTCCCCACATACATTATGTTACATCACTCAGCGGTAGATTAAACGTGCAAAAGACAGTCGTCGAGCTCACTGCTCCTCTGCTCCACGCTGCAGTAGATGTGTTATGCAAACTGGATGTCAGATGGAGGCCTCTGCTCTCTGCACCAGAGTCATACTCTTGGACTCTTGGATCAGATGTGTCCCGGCTGATCCTACAGGGGCCACTTGTTATTGTTGAAACTCTGTCAGCTGAATGAACAAGTAGGACCCGGAGAGCCAGGAGATTAATAATGTGAAGCTCTGGTAAAACAAACTATTAACAAGGATGCTGTTCCTTCAGGACCACCGGGGTGAGCTGTCGGCGTGCAGACAGATCCATGCATACACACACATTTTTTTGTATTGCAGTATTTGTGAAGACCTTCCTTTTAAAAGTTCAAAAACACACAATGTAAAGTGTGAAAAGCTTTAAATCAATTAGCAGAAGTTAGGAATGTGATATCCAGGCAAGCTTTCCCTGGCTGATGTTGAAGAATAACTTGTTATTTATGTTTTTAGCTGTTGATTTCTGTGACCACATTTTGAGCCCGTAGCCAAAACACAATAAAAGAAGCGAGATAGTAAAAGAACATGACTTCAACTGGCTTCAAATGCTTCCACCAAATCCACCTTGACACACCACATCTTAAACTAGACTCACAAAAGCTATTGGATGGACTGAAAAGGGGAATGTTGTATAAAAGTATACTGTCCCCAGTGGATTCATCTAAAAAAAACAACTCCTGTTATGTTGCCAAAAGCAGATTTGTTTTCACTTTTCCGCACAGAGATGCGTTTGAACGTAAGAGGATGAATAGTAATGTCTGTGGTGGTCACCTGACATGTATGTGAAAGTGGATGCACATGTGGCGCAGCTCGAGGCAGCAGCAGGACGGACATCAGAGCCCTAACTGACGTCCGTCAGCAGGTTTTCAGCATCACAATGCTGCAAATGAAAAAATGCAGAGCTGTGAAGTATTAGAACCACTGGACTTGTGGCATGTAACACTGAATTTCTAAGCAATCCCACAAGCTGCATTGTTCAACATGTGGTTTGCATTGTGGACAGATCTCTATCTTTTTTTCTCACTCCCCCATCTCTCTCTCTCTCTCTCTCTCTCCCTCTCTCTCTCTCACTGTTGGATTTTTTCCCCCCACTTATCTTGTCCAAGTAACACAAAACTTGTGGATTGAATCAAATGGATCAAATCAGCAGGAGTCAGGCTCACATGTTGTGTTCAGGGACACTTTTCGCTCCCATGTCGTCCCTTTGCAAGTGTTAATCTACTTTGTTGACACCTTCGATGATAAACTCTCCATCTAATTGTGACAACAGAGACACAATAGAGGCCTGCCATATTATTTATTGCAAACTAAATGCTCCGCGGCGTCTAGAACAGTAGAAGTGGTTCGGTATTCAGTGTGTACGTGTAGCGTTCACATATGAGTGACTGAGGGGACATGTTGTAAAATACTGTTTTTTAGTATAAAGCAGTAAAACCATACGCCGGTGCAGCCTTTCAACTCGGAGGGGATTAGTGGTAAATCCCAGTTCCCTTTCCCGTTTGAAGAATTACATGGTGCGATAAGTAAAGCTGGAGTAGAGGAGTGGAAATCCCTGTTCCAATGTGCACATCCATCCCCAAGGGCTGGAATTTGTTTTGCTGCTTCATGAGATTTTTCTGCTGTTTCTGTTGTTGCTCCATCAGAATATCCTGTAATATACTGTATCCCCGAAACAACAGGTCACCAAATCTTTATTTTTCCTTCTTTCTGCAGGGCCTCCAGGACCTAAGGGGGAGAAGGGTGACACTGGACCACATGGGACTCCTGGGCCACCTGGGTTCACTGGTTTGAGAGGTGAGTACAACAAGAACACTACTCATTCATATTTAAATTGCACAAAAATGTGTTGTGTCAATAAAAGTTACGTACATGAAGTATAGCATCAAACCATTTCCAAATTGTAGATATATTGCTAATGTCACATTTGTCAGAAAATTAACCTGACCCATATGTCTAATGTAAACAGCCCGATTTTACAAACTATGATTTAGGATTTTAAGTATCTTGAAAAGTGAGAATCTTTGACACAAGGAGACACTTTCCAAAGTTTGGCATAGTCCTGCTTTTGTCATTATATCTACTTACATTAATAAGACACTGAGCACAGAGAACGAATGGTCACATAAATCCATTAAAAAAAACAAGGCACTATACTTTGGCTGGATGGAGGATTATTTCCAGACAGGGTGTGGACGGGGCCTGTGGGACGTGTCATCTATCTTAGTCTTGGAGTGTAATTACTTTACAACCACAACATGAACCCTCTTCCAGACAGAGCTGGCACCTCAGTATCATGAAATTACTATTTCTAATGGATACTGTGAATTACAAATTACAGTATGACTCCAGATGTTTTGGGACCCTCTCCAAATTGGTACCTCTGGATTCATCACCCTCGCTCCTGCCCCTGTCATCATCAATTCCACATTCCTTTGCCAGTGAACTCTAGAATAACTTTTACAAGAAGCATTATCTTCCTGTTGAGAAGGACCCAGCCGCCCCTGACCCCCAAACCCTCCGCTGCCATAGTTCCAGGAAAAGTGAATGCAAAGAATTTTTAACTGCCCGGGAGCAAGAGGGCTAGATAATGAAATCTCTTGTTTTTAGCTAAAAATAAAAATGTAGGAAACTGAATACGCCCCCCCTCCATCCCCAGGTCAAAACATAGTTACATCAGAAATGCTGTGTTCAACAACCTGCTGTCTTCAGGGGGTTGTATTCATCTTTAAGGAGGGTTTGGGAGAAGTCAGAAGGTCAGTGTCTGTTCTGGATAAAAGTTGTGGTTTAATCGTACACCGCTGCAGAGCGATTGGCGGCATTTCGCCTGTGAGTTATTGAGAAGAGTTATTGACCTTTTCGCAGCACAGAAACAGGAAACAGGAAAACATGACATCAGCCCTCATCAGTTTCTGTTTTGTGCTTCTGGCTTTAACGCATTTAGTCTAATTATTTCATTTCATTTCACAGCGGTGGAATCAGAGGGAGACAATCGCATTTGACAAGGTTTTGCTTATTTCAACAAAGCAATCAATACCGCACTGCTCCATTAATTTTAAGACATTGGAGTGTGTTTACTGTAAACAAGTGTTTCACTGCGTTGCCATGGGGCAGGAGATTTTGCAGGAAATCTGATGGATTTCCTTTTACCAAACAAGAAAAAAATGTCCAAAATCAAGTCCAACATTTTTATTTTAGTTTATTTCAGGCTCAGAAGAAACAACGGGAAGCAAGCAGCTGATTGGAAATATATGGTTTGCCTGAATTAGTGATTAATGCACGTGACAAGCAACAGAAAAAAAAACCTTCTGTTTGATGGGATTTCATTTAATGCTTTCCACTTCACATTCTTATTAGAAACAGTTTGATTTTTTTTACAATCAACTCAAGCTGTGGTGTGTTTAAACTGCCAGGAAAAAAATAATGTGCGCTCTAAAAAAATGCACTTAACAAATTAAAGCCGATGAAAGCTATGATAGGATAAATCCTATTAATGTTGTCGTAGCTCATGTCGAGGAGAATTTGACGACTAATTTTGCCACAGAGTGGTTTTTGTTGTTTGCCGAACTCAAAGCCTGTCCTGTGTGTGTGTGTGTGTGTGTGTTTAAGGGTTTACAGGAGAAAAGGGCATCCAGGGCCCTCGTGGCATGAAGGGGTCAGTTGGGGGTGAAGGTATCCAGGGAGACAAAGGCGACATCGGACCTGTTGGACCTAAAGGTACGAACATATATATCATTTTAACCACTACATGTTTTAATAATCTTATTTATGGGGTTTGATTTAACGTCACTAAATCTGTCGAAAGAGGGAAAAACAACAGATTATTTTATAAAATAATCATGATGTGTATTTTAGGGGGCAGCAGTAGTCATATTAAAGTGAGACATCATTAAGCCGGCAGCCCATTATTCAAACGTTAGAGTAAAAAGCTCGTTTCTCTTGTGCAGCTCAGAGTTGAATCTTGTCAATGTGTTGACAGCTCAGACCATTTGAGACTGGACCAAACAGGCTCAGACGAGATGGCTACCAGGCAGCATGTCCAATACAGTGTTCTCCACCAAATCTTTCACACTTGTTGCATGACTAACAGGTGGTGCTGTTTTCTTTTTGTGTGGACTCATGGAAGCCCTAATCTGCCTAACGACCCATATCGTCTTGTGTTTATTCTACAGAAACAGATCGGTTTTCTACCGATTGGAAAGTACAAGGAAATATTTACGTTAGTTATCTGTAGAACTATAAATGCATCTTGAACGCTTCGAAATGACTCTTCACGCAGTGACAAGTTAAAATGTCCGGGCCAACAAAAGCATCTTCAACCGAAAGTAGCTCGAATTCTTTAGTCCCAGCGACCTTTTCCCACAAACTCCTGCAGACGATTGGCTGTCTGTGTTTGTCAAACAGAAGAGCTTTGACTCTCTCAGTGAAAACAACGCATACATCATCAGCACATGAGTCAAGACACAGGCCCTGGAGTAATTGTAAATCATCTTGTGGATTGATAAATCATCCTGAATGGAGTCATGATATTGTGTGGCCCACAGAAACCACTCGTCAACTGGCTCATGCATCTTTGGGTTTCATTCATCAAACAGTTCTTATATCCGATGCAAGTTTCAGTGTCGAGAGACCTCGTTTTCCACTTCACTGTACGTTAGTATTTCCTTGACATTTTTCAAATAGCTTTTTTTGCACTTCTTCTTCTTCTTCTTCCATCCACTGCGTGCTCCATATCAACATAAACCCCTGGGATGCTGATGTTTCCACTCTGGCATCACCAGCTGGATGCTGCTGGTACACACAGAGCTCAGTGGAAGGAATCATAGCCGTGACTAATACAATAAGGCGCTACAGCCTGTCTTGTGTCAGCATGTCGATGTGGTTGCATATATGTCTGTTTGAACAACAGCTGCTGTCAGTCAGTGTTGTGTTTGGCTGAAATGTCCAGTGCTGCGCTCCTCCAGTACGTCTCCAGTACTTGAACCGGACTGACCTGTTGTCATGCATTGTGTGTCAGGTCCAGATTTTTCCGATTTCATGGAATAAAGATCGTGTCTTTCCACCGATGATACTCATGTCAGTGCACGGCAACGCAGTAAGCTAAATGAACTGGTAAAACCAAAGACAGCGGTTTGTCTTTGAGGTTTTTATTGGGAAACTGAAATCAGTTAGAAAACTATTGTGGTTATAAATATGGCAAGCCTACCGCTAATAACCAGCTGGAAACATATTGTTACAGTCAGTCACAGTGTCCAAACATTGGAGCGTTCTTTTTTTAATGTAGGCATCATTGTGGATGTCTGTGTGTGCGACCACCTCGTCTCTGATGGTGAAGGGTTTATGGAGCTGCTGGTGGGACCAGGGCCTCGCCCTGCAGTAAGGCAGTCGCTCAGCCGTGGAGAAACGAGGGATACGGAAGCGTGTGGAAACATCACTAGGAGGCTTTGTGGTTTCTTTTCATAGATGAATTATGGGTAGGCTGAACAGGGTGTGTTAGGTGTTGAGCTTTAAGCCACAGATCAGCTAGTTTTGTTAGGTTTGTTTGTTTTTAGCTCCTCTGGGGTTGAAAAAACTGCATGTACACTGTAACAGCATAATATGATGTGGTTATGACGAAAGTCCAATATTTACTTGCCTCTTATCTCTGTTTTGGTCTCCACCAACCACTGAGAAAAAACATCTGGGTCTTAAACAGAGTGTGAAATGAAAAGCCCTGTGAGGCAAATTGTTATTTGTGAATATGGACAAAACAAGTAAAGATTTGATTTGATTTGATTTGATTTGATTTGATTTGATTTGATTTGATTTGATTTGATTTGGTTTGATTTGATTTGATTTGACCCATTGGTCAAGAGCCATCGATACTGAAATCCGTTTTAATGCAGTTAAAGCAGTAAATGCAGTTTTTAATGAAACTCAGCAGTAGTTTCATGATGTGTTTGGGTTTGTGTTGTTGGAGTGTTGTTTAGTCGTTGAGGATGTGGTCAACACTGAGGTGATGCTATAGGAGCTGAGAACGTCACAGATAGGGTGTGGTGCTCAGACAGAGACACACATGCACTAACACATGGTCGGTGGGACTGTGTTCCGCCTCTGCTGGCAGTTGTCCTGTGGTCTTGGATCTGAAAAACAACTCAGATTAATGGTGGGATCGATGCCTGAACACCTCACAGCTTCATGACAAAACCAGACGTGTGGTTTTGAACCTGAAAATTAGCAACAAATAGCCTTGAAACAGGCTCTCTGTCTCCTGCCCTGCTTTGGAGGCACATTGGAAGAGAGTCATATTTGGAAATGAAAACAAATGAGACAAGTCGTCTCCAAGCTGTTAGCTGGTGGGAGGTGTGCTCCGCAAATGGACCATAATTGTGTAGAAACCACAAATGGATGGATTTTTACTTAACACTGATTCAGTGGTTTTGCTTTGCATTAACTTTTCTGCTGTGAAAACATCTAGACTGAATTTTTTTTTTACCTTGACTCTGGTCCCCTTTTGTAGTCCAAATAAAACCCTGTTTTCAGCAGGTCTCAGAAAAAATAACAAAAGTTAACCAGGTTAAATCAAACACAAGACACGGGCTGTGCTGTTTTACATATTATACCCATCTCACAAGACACTATACAATATCAAACATTCAAATACTGTATGTTTTGGGTCCGATTGTATGATTGGGCTCATGTTTAGTCTTTACCATTTTAAGTTGTGTGTTGTTTCCTCAGGTGACAGAGGAGAGAGAGGGTTGAAGGGCGAGAAAGGCGATCGAGGAGACCGAGGAGAGAAAACAGGTGAGAGCTGTTACTGGGATAAACAGTTGAATGGTCAAACAAAACCTTGGAGCGCAGTCTTTACCAGTATCTCGGGGCATATGATCCATAACCAGGCACTGGTGATACAAACTCTAAAATTTACGAGCTGGTGACTTTATGGGCCTCATACATCTTCGTTCCACCCGACGTCCTGTTCAAAGAGCTACGGCGAGTTTAAAGGATCAGCGGTTCTGCTTTTCTTCCCTTTTCATCGTAATCTCACGGTTTCCGACACGCGATGAACGACCACATGGCTTTGTGTACATCAAAAGGGTTTAAAAAGCCATTATGTGTGCGCTTATATCGTGTGGGAGTAAGATGAAACCTCGTGGGGGGAGAAAAACGGCAATCTGGGGTCAGGTAGAAAGAAAAACATGAATGCCCTCCTCCAAAGATAAACCGCAAAAACCTCTCTTTGTTACATCACCATGGCCGCTCTCCACTCAATGAAGTGATGTTCGCCTCAAATAAACGACCACCTGACAGCTGATTATGCCCAATCTCTCCTCACGTCGTTTACGTGGCCAAAGAAATGCTTGATGTCTCCGAGAGAGAAAGTCAGAGTGAGACCATCTGCCGTTTGCTGTCAGAAATATTTCTTTGCTCTTTTCTGTCACAAACCGTATGTGGCAAACTTCATGCACGACTTGGATCTGTTTACACTTCAAAGCAGACAGTGCATACCTGTACGATCACTCGACCCCAGACTGAACACGCGACCCCAGAAATGTCATCTATGGGACAAGGCATAAAGTTCATCCACACATGTTGGGCATTAACACTAAATGGAGGTGCCATTTAGTGTTAATGCCCTGTATCACTGCAATGAACAAATGGAGTCCAGATTGGAGTCGTTAGAAGTTAGAGTCGAGAGAACTTTCATCTGTGTTAAACAGTTTTCCTCTGTTTTATCTACACTGATGCTGTTTTTAATGGACAGCGAAGTCTCTCGCCTCACCTGAAACACAGGACGTACAGGGAACCGAACAAGGACGAGAGAATCGAACCAAAACAAGAACTTTGATGGGAAAAAAAAACTTTCTCGTTCTTTTTTTCCACCTCAATTTCTTAGCGGGTTTATACACTAGCCAAGCTACACTACGCTACACCTCTGGGAATAACATTCTCAAAGTTGGTATCCATGAACCAACAGACCATCATCGACATATTGAGAGAAAAAGTTGCCCAGGTGATCAGGAAACAACCTGAATCTGGCAACAGATTGATGATATTTTCAGCTGCAGGTTGCAAACTAGTTCAACTTCATTTAGTTGCTGTTTTTCTGAATGTTTCCCAATTATTCATGTTACGCCTAAGAACTAGACACCGTCTCGCAGCAGGATCCCTCCAGCTGCGTTCAGACCCGCGAGTATTCAGTCGTCATTCCTGGGACAGACTGATCCGTGACCTTAAACGAATGTGAGTCATGGGCTTTAATGCAGGGGCCAACAGCTCCTGGCTGTTTCCAAACCCCTGCTTCTGTCACCCTCGATCAGACCACATCCACACGTGATATAAACACCTGCCAAAGTGCTCAGAACCACCTCTGTGCTCGTTCCCTGCTGCCGTAGACGTCAACAGCACCACGATTTACCATGATGCCGGACACACACACACACACACACACACACACACGCTGGTCCCCAGCTGACAGTTTGATAATTAATCTCCAGGGTCCAGCAGCAGGTGTAGTGAGTCTAATGTTTGACAGGCTGTTTTACACTCAACCTCTGTACACGATTTTGACTTAAATGAGAAAAGCACTTTCACCCCGGGAATCGTGAAAATGCCACATTGCTACTAATACACAGGTTCAAAACAAACAAACAAACAAACAAACAAACAAACAGTAAATCGCCTGAAGCCCAGGTTTTCAGCCGGTTCACTTCAAATCATCTAGTTTTCTTGGCAAAAACAGCTGTTATGTTTTTGTTTGTTTGTTTTTTCTCACATTAATTACCATCCACTCACAAAGGAGAGGGTTCAAGGCTTAAATATGGAGTTTGTTCCAGTGTGGGGAGTGTCTCTAGTTTTCAATCCAAGGTGAACATGAGAGCTGTCAGAACTGCGGAGAGACGGGAACAGGTCACTGACTTTATCCGGTATTAATAAAAGAGGTATTTGTTAGGTTTCTTCTTTTTTTTTTTCTCCATTAGCATCATCTTTCATGAGTGCTCTGACTCTGAAAAACTCGTTAGCAAAATAAAAAAATGAGGTCTTAGTCACCGGTTGAATAAAACTATTTGGGACACTTTTATTTTCTTATGTTTCAGGCCCAAAATAAAACACATAGTTGTCACATGTTGATATTATTTTTAAACCAGGCCAGTTTTAGAGCAGGAAATGATTTCAGCAGACAGTGGACCACTGGTCTTTGAGTGCTGACACATCACACTGGAGGATCTTTGTTAATTGTACCTCATGGGTTTTTGTAAACAAACAGTTTCTCTCATCTCTGATCTGTGACCAGTAATTCTGTCATTTGAAGCAATGATTGTCGCTGAATTTTTATCAGCAGTAGTTTGCTACCTTATAAAATTTAATAGCTCCATGAGCAGGCTGACAACACTGTGTTTTATTATCACCAGCTGACTCCTGTTTTTCCAGCTGCCTTCAGCATGTACCTTGTTCTGAGTTAGTATTACAGGACACCACAAAGTCAGTCATTTATACAGAAGAGTTCAAAACACACGTAACAAAGAGCAGAGCAGTGTGGCTGGAGGTGGCTGATCAGAGCCAAGGCAGGAGATGGTCCTTTATGGTGAGTGAGATGAGTGAAGTGGAATCAGGTGTGGAACGAGGCACACCTGATTCCACTTCACACCACGCTCCCAGCCAACTCCACACTCTGCAAAGAAACAGGGACAGGAAGACAAAGGAACAACACAAAAAAAAACAATACATATAGGCTGTGTCTGAAATCGCTCCCTAACCCCTATATAGTGCACTATATAGTGACCACGCCATTTTGTAGTGGTGTCCGGAATCTTAGGGATCATAGCATGTCCACTATATAGTGCACTCAATGTATCCCACAATTCACCGCGAAATGTAGTGAACATCCGATGGTCACTAACCGGACCAAGATATCCCATCATGCATTGCCAGAAATTCTCTGGGCTGCGCTGAAGTGAAAATGGCGGACGGATGGGAGGGAAATATACATAAATATTATAAAATATAACAAAATACGAAAATAAAAAGTACAGGACAGTAATCCAAAGCCTCTAATTTAATAAAAACGCAGTGGTAAACAAACAAGTATTTTGTGAGACGACAATAATGTGGTACGTTTTAATTGTGCGACAGCGATGACGTAATTACCGGCGCCGAGAGTAGTGTCCGAAAGATTTTTCTGTCGAGCTCACTATATAGAGCACTACATTTATTTCCCTATGTAGGGAGTAGGGAGTAGGGAGTAGGGAGTAGGGAACGAGTGAGTGATTTCGGACACAGCGATAGATGTGAATTAACTATCAGGTTGTCTCTGAAGTCGTTTTCCATCTTCTTCTTCTTCATCACCACAGAATATATTAATACAGTTCTCACTGGCATTTAAACATGTCCGCGTTTAGATAACAGGGGCAATAACAAAGAATTTTTATAATGTATATTTCCAGTCTACTAAACGATAACAGGAAGCTGTTATCTAACCAGCTGTGAAAAAGAGCAGCAGGAAGTTGACAGAGACGTCTCAGTTCTGGTTTTAATTTGCCGCATTCCTGCAAAAGTATGATGCAGATATGTGCGGCGGATAAAATAGCATGATGTTCTGGTAGATATTAAATGATGATGGGCCAGCGAGTGGGGAACAGTTGTCTGTGCAGCGTGTGTTAAATGGTACACAGTGACGTTTATGATGGTCTGATGAGACTGATATCCTGTCTCCAGAACGTGTCTGGCTTTGCTCGCTCGCACTTTGTCAACAGTCTCAGTTAGTGTGTATGTCATGACACAGAGGAGGCGTCCAGAGGTGTGTGTGTGCGTGTGCGTGTGTGTGTGTGTGTGTTTACCTCTCTTACTCGTTTCCTCTCTCCCTCCTGAAAGGTGATAAATCAAGTGAGTTATATTAGTGCAGCTGCTGCAAACTTCCACAACTGTAAGATGTCACGTGGACCTGTGAAGTTTCTGCACATACAAAAAGACACACTCATATACACACACACACACACACACACACACACACACACACACACACATTAACCTCATATAACCTGGGTACAAATCAGTTATTACTGAACACTACCATGATGCCAAACCTCATTAGAAATGAATTCCACGATAGTATCTTGCTTGGTTTTGAGTGTGTGTAGGGATGATGTCATGGCGTTATGATGCGTTCGCTTTGGTCCAGACTAAAACATTATGTTGGACAGGCCATCGTGAAACTTGCTTCAGACGTTTATGTTTCCGGATGAATCCTAATGACTTTGATGATCCATTGACTTTTCATTGATTTCCATCATCAAGGTTCATGGTGATTTGCCCAGTGTGTTTGGCCTTCAACCAAACACTTGCAAAGTCAACAGCGATCTCATCAGCTACAGCTGTGCTCTTTGTTTAACGCCATCGTGTTCCGCGTGCCAAAACGAGCTGGCGAACATGGTTAACACAATACCTGCTGAACATCACGTGTTCTAATCCTGTCTTATCCTAACTTCTACCCTCTGGGTTGATCTCTTTTCACTTAAAGATGTCTTATCTGATGAAATCTGTTTTCATGTTTTCCCTTTTTACGTCTTTTGTCATCGTGTCCTCATCTCTCTTGTCTCTGGTTATTTCCTTCTCTTTGTGTCCTTTAATCATTTTTCTCCTCTCCTTGATGTTCAGCTACGGCCGCTTTTATCAGCGTCCAGTAAAGCAACTGGATAAACGCTTACAGATGCGTCAAGTGTCGCTCCAAAGAGGAAACGACTCATCTTTAAATTCCTGGTTCGTTGTCCAGTTCACAAACTTACTGCTGAATAACTGGTCACGTTGTTCGGATAATGAACGACATGTTCAAGTTCTGGAAAAAAATAACGCATTTTTTAAACGTCACATAAAAGGGAGAAAGAATTGTTATTTATTTACTATTCTTTTTGAATCACAACCCTTTCCATGGTTTATATCCTCAGTCCCTTAATGTCAGAAACAGTCTGTTTATCTTTGTTTGTTTTTCTATTGGTTTGATTTTCAGGATTTCATAAACAGTCACAAACAGTAAACACATAAACAGTGAGAATAAAAAATAATCTGCTGAAAATGAAAATGGAAAATTCCAGGGAGTCATGTCTTCAGTGTAGCAACGTTGACATTAATAATAAAGACTTCAGTGTGCCAATGTGTATATTTGGACACGGAGAGTGTAAATTGTTGTGTGTTTGTTTGTTTGTGTTGCAGTGGAGGAGACCCTGGTGCGGTTGGTGAATGGTTCAGGTCCTCACGAAGGGCGCGTGGAGGTTTTCCATGAACGCCGCTGGGGGACGGTGTGCGACGACGTCTGGGACAAAAAGGACGGAGACGTGGTGTGTAGGATGCTGGGATACAGAGGTGCCACAGAGGTCCATCGGACGGGACGCTTCGGACAGGGTATGAAACTCTGTAGTAGTCAGTCCTACACTGGACTGCAACGAGCTCGGACCCAGATCAGAGTGACCTCAGGCCCAAAAACCAAAAACAATTCTTTCCGTCAGCGTTTTACCAGGATATTTACCTATTGACGTTCTGACTTCTACTAACTCGGCACTTGCACTCGCCGTTGAGTGGTATTATTTAAGCAGTGCCCTAAAATGCTACAAGGATGAATATTAACCTTCAATGGGGAAAAGTCATTTGAGCCAGATGTCGTCAAAAATAGTCTCCGAGGTCATATCCATCTCTCCCTCTCCACTTTATTTCATTCACCCGTCAGTCTTACATCATTCACTTTCTGTCCAGGGTGAGTTGTTACCATTAAGTCTGGAAAATTGGGGGAAAACATGCTTTAGTTCCAGGGGACTAACTTCCCAACTGGATTCAATTAAAACAAAACAGTTTGGAATTCAATTATATGTCTTCAGATGAGTCACTCACTTTTTTTCAGATTAAATTTTTCAGATTAATTCGAACACCTTTAAAAGGATTAGTGGGCATTTCTCAGACTCAGACATGAAAGAAGAACGTACCTCTGAAAATGGCCATTAATAAACTCACTAAAAACACTGTGCTTTATGTGTGAAATCATGATGTGTCATATTATTCGTTATTGTATTTAGGCATATGTCAACGATCATTAAATGTGATGGTTTGTCCATTTTGTTTTGACACCATTAAGTAAATCACCAGGAACCAGACAGAGTTTCTCCTCATCACTCCTGGTCCTGGTTGTGCAAAGACCAGATGATCAGGCAAACACACCAGTGTTTGTTACAACTGGAACAACTTGAGTCTCCTGAGCTCTCTCCGACATCCACGTAAATACTCTGCATGGGTGAACATTGATTTCAATGTCCCATGACTTGCGGTTAAAACGCTGTTTGTGTGAACGTATAATCGGTGGGGAGACACAGACTCGGCCAACAAACAGCGCTGTAAATGAGTAAACAGTCCGTGTCTGTCAAACGTAAACACACTGCAGACACAGCAGCAGAACAGCGGAGGCTCATGTACAACAACTCTGGACCTGACATAATCTTCATCCTTTGCACGTGTGTGCGTGATGTCTCATTTGTCTGTACAAAATGTTGCTTTTTCTCTCTATAAATTTCCGTGTGATGCAGCACAACATCAAATCCTCACATGTGAGAAACTGCAGCCAGTAAACGTTTGGCCCCTTGGCCCCCGATCTTTAGTGATGCAAAGTGATTAATAGCTGTGATTTAGAGCAGAGCAGCAGAGAGGGCTTCTACTATCTCCCCATTTACCAGGCTCCAGTTGCCTGTTTTTAATGCATTTCTAATGAACCAGGCTCTGTTTTCACAAACAGGGCACAAAGCCTTTAGCGATGACTGAAGAGTCAGCATCTAAGTGCAACCAAATGTTTGGTGTCTCTGTTATTCCCTCACAGCTGAGGACCGGCTCCACCTAACGTCTACAACCAAAGTGTCCGGGACTTTCTGAAGCCTCCAGTGATTCGGGTTTTACAAACAGGAACCAAAGTTTACTGCGAAAAACGACTCTGCCAAAAGCTCGGCTCCCCAGCTGGGACCGTTTTAATACCAGATTTATTTATGATCTGATCACTGGGAGAGCTTGCTGTCTCAATCAGACGCACAGTCACAATTTTTACTGACGAATGTTTCTCTGGACGTTGTGATGGATCAGTTTCCACTGTGGTTGGAATTTGGGGCACAAGGCAGAGCAAACGCAACAATCTCCAAATATGTCAGAGGACGCACACAAACTCCATATGTATGCAGGGTATGCTGGGCAGGGTTACCGCGGCCCTGCCCAGGAGCCAGGCCTGGGGATGCAGCCCGTTGGCGAGCACCTGGTGGCCAGGCCTTCACCTGTGGGGCCAGGTCAGGCTAAGTCCGAAGCAGGGACATGGGACAAACAGCAGTTCAGATTATCCGCCCTTTTTGGAGACCCTGGGAAGGACACTGGAAGATGTCCCTACCAGGGACTCCATTGTCCTACTGGGGGACTTCAGTGCGCACATGGGCAACGACAGTGAGACCTGGAACGGTGTGATTGAGAGGAACGACCTCCCTGATCTGAAGTGGTGTTCAGTTATTGGACTTCTGTGCTAGTCACCGTTTGGCCATAAGGAACACCATGTTCAAGCATAAGGATGTCCACGAGTGCACCTGGCACTTGGACTCCTTAGGCCAACGGCTCCCAAAGATGTTCGGGCAAGCCATCCGGCGACTCAGGAGCGGGAAGCAGCGCCCAGCTCACACTGTTGACAGTGAGGAACACACAGTGAGTTCCTCAAGGCTCTGGATGTTGTTGGGCAGTCTTGGCTGACACGCCTGTGCAACATCGCATGGACATCCGGGGCAGTGCCTCTGGAGTGGCAGACTGGGGTGGTGGTCCCCATCTTCAAGAAAGGGGACCAGAGGGTGTGTTCCAACTTCAGGGGGCTCAAACTCCTCAGCCTCCCTGGAAAAGTATGCTCTCGGGTACTGGAGAGGAAGCTTCGTCTGATTGTAGAACATCAGATAGAGAAGGAGCAATGTGGTTTTCGTCCCAGTCGTGGTCAGGATGCCTCCTGGACATCTCCCCTGGGAGATGTTCTGGGCATGTCCCGCTGGGAGGAGACCCTGGGGTGGGCCTAGGACACGCTGGTGAGATTATATCTCCCAGCTGGTTTGGGAGCACCAAGGGGTCTCCCCAGAGGAACGAGTGGAAGTGGCTGGGAGGAGGAATGTCTGGGTGTCCCTGCTGAGACTGCTGAGACTGCTGAGACTGCGACCTGGACCCGGATAAGCAGTAGAAGACGAAGATGAAGAAGATATCCCACAGCAAAAACACATCAAGCTGAGTCAGTCAGTTCAGGTTTTATTGATATTCGTAGGTATGTTTGCTGTCACTGGTTTCAACAGATGAACCTCTGAGGTTAATGGCACATAGCCAGAGCCGTTTCACTGACCCCCGACTCCCTGCATCACTTAACACACATATATCAAATGTAAATAAACTATTCTACATGAGAAGAAAACACAGGCAACTGTAGTGACACCATGCAGACAGCCAAAAAAAACATGCAACATCATAGCACTGGTCAGAAATGTTCTTTTTTGTCGTCCTCTCTGTGCAGGTACTGGTCTGATCTGGATGGATGACGTCGCATGCGCAGGGACCGAGGACACCATCCACCAGTGTAACTTCTCTGGCTGGGGCAAGACTAACTGCGGCCATGTTGAAGACGCTGGTGTAACCTGTGCCGTCTAAACGACAACACCTCGTCTGAAAAGTGCCGTAAACTTTATAAGAAGCTACGAGATGCACCAGGCGGCTTTGTTTTTGTTTTGTTTTTTCCAGCAGCTGATTATTTTAGCCACAGAACTGAATCCCGTGGCTAATGACAAGACGCACGTTTATTTAGACTTCCGCAGCAAAACCCTTTTTGTTGACTGCACAGTATGAGGCGCAAACTGATGATCGCACAGTGGGACTTAATCACGCCTGAATCCCAGTGAAGGAAAGGTCAGCTCTTACCACAGGAGGCTGATCTGGGGTCAGTCGGTTGCTTTGTCCGTCAACGTGGGACGAAACTGATCCAACATTAAGACGTCTCCAGGACACTGAAACAGCACGTAATGAACCTGATCAGACAGAGTCACGGATGAATTGATTTCTGTATTTACAGACAGCTGCTCAGTATTCTGCAACAATGGCTTCTGCTAAGCAGCACCACAGTTCTCATACCTCTGAGTCTTTTCATTTGCGTATCACCGCTCACGTTGAAGAAAAATCTGCAGCTCACTCATCCTGGGTTCGAGTCCCCACAGCTGACAGATGAACTGATTGTGAAGAAAAGAGAACAGATGAGTACAAACAGATGGATGCATGGATTGTTGCCCTGTAGATTTACAACAGTGGGTCTCTCGCCGCTTGCTGCCAAGCGTTTAGTTGTTTCAGTATTAGTGCACATGTGTGTACGGTGT
>JAFBJQ010002088.1:272974-288183 GCA_016785345.1 Trinectes maculatus
GACCATACCAACCGTTTTTATGCCTCTCTCAGTGGGTTTGAATCTTTACAGCCGCGCTTGGATCCAACAAACCTGGTGCCTCCCAAGTGTCCTGGCTCACAACACACCAGTAACACAGTCTGGAATAAAATACCCGTCTCTTTAACTGGACATGATTTATGTATGAAGAGGGAAAAGCGTTTTACACAGCACCTTAAATGCTGGCAAACTCGCAACGCTAACATTTGTCCTGCAGGAGCTGAGCTCGCCTTCCCTGTGCTCTTATTGTCTGTGTGAAGGTCTGTCAGAGGAAACTCTTCTGGTTTAGGACAAAGCTCAGTTTGACGCGCGAGTGAAGAGCACCGACAACCCTTTGTTCCACCAGGTAGCTCGATTGTTATCGTTTTTCATTTTCACTCTTTTCATTTCTCTTCATGTTTCAGGTTTTTCCATTTTGTTTGCACAGTTTGGAAACTGTTTTGTGAGAGCAATAACACACCTTGACACCGTTTCTCACGGCGACCAGCGTTCCACTGTGAGGCTGCCGGATGGATCAGTGAAGTTCAGTGTTACATATTAGTATGATTGTACTCGTTATAATCGTTATCGATCAATGAACAAGCCAATCAGCAGAAAATCGATCGAGTGATCCTGGCGTTAACTTTGAATGTGAACATTTCCTGCTCTGGCGTCATGTTAAGATGATGTGGATGTGGATTTGGGACTGTGAGACAACAATAGCAGACAGAAGATGTTGGCTTGGGAATGCCGCACATCTTTACTTTACTAGATTTGCAAATTTTCTTGATCAAACGCTCCGTTGCACCACATATACTCAATACCTGTCTAAATAGAGTCAGACTTTAATTAAGTAATAAACATTAATATCAATGTTTTAATCCTATTGTGTAATTGCTCTCTTGCCAGCGAGCTAATAATCAGTCAGCAGAGTTGTCATATGAGGGGTGTTACTGACGTCTCACCCTAATTTCTGTTAATATGTGTTATTCTGCACAGGAGATAACACAACAAGGCCTCAGTCAGGGTTCAAAGAGTCTAAGAGAAGTGATTTTGTGTTTAGTTTCTGAAGCCTGATTAAATGAGGGCATGTGTACATGCACATGTATGGCGACTTGTGGGTCTGGAGTTTCACAGAGCTGGTTCTGGCAGGGCCTTGAGGTCTGAAGGGGGGTGGGGGGTTGAGGGGGTCTTGTGAAGTGTTGCCAGAAATGTTCAGCCAGCACTGACAGCTAAGTGACTCAAAGGGCCTGTTTGAGGGATCAAATCTCACGTTCCCAGCTGCTTCCAAAATGCAGGGAATTTGATGGAGCGCTGCGGATGTGGACTTGTTGTTCTGCAAAGCAGCTCGGGGCTGAGAGCCATGGACGCCACCTCCAGCTCCTTCTCTCTACATTTCTTTTGTTTGTCCGTCTTTACCGACATTATCTCCTGATGTGAGCAGCGAAACATGTGAGGGAAATTAAGCCAAAGCAAAGGTCAATGTCCACCTGGCTGTCTTCATCTTTCTTCGTTCCCCTGCTGTTGAACAGGTCCAGGTTCTGCAGATGCTTCCAGTAGGTTGTCAATCTGACAGGTGAGAGCTTCCACACGTCTTGCACAGTGTTTGCATTGAAGTAAACGATGGTTCCTACCACACTCAGTGTTCCTGTATGACTGTAGTAATGGGCAGCAGTGGTTTACAGGAGGCCCTGAAGCAGCTTCCGCTGTGATGTCCTTGGTCCGAGGCTCCTCTGATGTCAGACAAATGCTTCAGCCTCTTGGGATCAAATAACTCCAATGAATACCTGAACTTTGTAAACATAAAGCACCTCCATGCCTTACCTTTAAAAAAAAAACACAACACGTTTCTAAACCAAGAAAGACTTTAAAGTCATTTGTTACCTGTAAACTTGGTTGTCCTAAGAGCTTTGTATATGCTTCTTTGGCATAATGGCTCTAAGCACTTCTGCATATACACGTGTCTGTCTCTTTATAACATTGTGCTGGTCATAACTCACACAGAGGCTATAGAGTTAACAAGGTACATATGAAGGTAAATGAGTCAGTCAAACATGATGATGTCAAAATACATTTGCTTACAAAAGTACACCTTTTTTTTTACCTTTTTTTTGTACCACTAAAATGTTGTGTATGCACTGCTGAAGTAATAAAATGTAGGTTTGTTTTAACAGGCGACTGTTGTTATTCCTGGTAAGGTTGTGAATTGGAAACAGGCACATTATGAGACATCAGCAGGTGAATAGAGGGGCAGGAAGTTGTGTTGGACATGTGTCACGCACACCGAGGCACGTGGACGTAATGTGACTGACAGCTCTGATGAGTAATCACGCGTATGAACGTTTCCACATGTGAAGTGGATGCTGAGTAGATTGGCTGAGTGATCACCTGATCACCGGCACATGTTGCCCGACAGCCAGAACAAAGATTCGATTCGGGTCATTTACTTTGACCCTTTAAATTATTTTTCATTTGGATACAGTAAAATGTTATGTTATGAAAACTGGGTTTCTCGACATGTGTGGATAGTTAAAGTCTGGACGGATTTCTGACCTTGACCATGTGAGTCACGGATGTCAGAAAAGGCAAACGACATATGAAACTTTATAAGGTGAAACATAATGCAAGCCCCATTCTTTTTCTTTTTTCCCCCTTTTTCTTGTGTATTTGAAAAACTTAATTCAATTACCTGCATGTTCTTCACCTGTCACTGGCTTCTCTCTGGATGTTTCTCTGTGGTCTGATCAGAGGGTAACGAGGCCACGAGCATGTGGCGGTGGCGGTGGCGGCAGCAGGGGCCATGCAGGCATGAGCTCATGCCTCTTCAGGGGAGGAAAACATGGGCAGAAACAGAGAGAGGTAGAGTGAGAGGAAAAGTCCCCGTCTCTCCCTCCAAGTCCATATGTCATCAGACCACATTCCTACTCCCCTTCCTCATAATGGACTGGTTATCCCAACACACAGTGAGGAGAACATCTGCACACAGTGTGTGTGTGTGTGTGTGTGTGTGTGTAATCAATAAATATTATATACACCTGCTTTGGAACAGATTTTCTAACTTTATGACGTGACTGACCTCTGCTGGTGAACTTGTTCTACCACACCTTTAACCGATCTTACATGAAGTATTTTGAAATTGCTTTAAAATAACTTGATTTATTTCCTGTAATAATATTTTATTTTTATTTATTATTTGTAGTTTGGCTTATTTAAAATAACTTTTTAAGGGCTTTGTATTTGTCGTGGACAAACGCGCTTGGTGTGGTTTGTCCCTCCGCGGCGTCCGTACTGTTCTCGGGTCGGTTTGAATGTTCCGCGCGGTCTAGTTCCGGACAGTTTGTTGTCCTGAGTAAAGAAACAACAGGTAACGTTCGGTTTATTGACTTAATGTCAGATTAATGTCACTGAAAACACAACAGAGCAAACTTTAAACTGACTGTCGACATGTTCATTTGCAGCATGCTTTAGCTACGAAGCTAACTTTGCGACCCACGTTAATTTGAGCGTTTTTAACATTAAGTTTTGTAGCTAATGTGTCTCAGCCGTCGTTTAAGCGACAAACAAATGTAATATTGATGGTAATTTATCTTATAATTTTTTGTTATCTTATAGTTTTTCTTATTTTCAGTTGACAATTTCTTTATTTAACATAAGCATTTGAGGCACTTTACGCCACTACGCCTTTAACCAGCCTCCGTTCAAACGTATGCTTTATTTTGTCCTTTTTACGTGGTTATAGACACAAGCAACTTCATATATACTTAGTAGGATAAAAAAACACATAATGGTTTGATTCGGCTTATAGACTCAAACATAACTACTATACTGGAGTAACCTTATCCATAAGACTGTCTCTTCGGGCAGCATGGCCTCCACGACAACATGTAGCGACGATGGTGCGTTCAAGACCCCGAAAAGCGTCCGAGTGAAGAGCTGTGGGAGCAGCGGGGGAAGCGGCGGGGGGACGCCCATCACCATCCCGGCTTCACCCTTCATGAAGAAGCTGGGCTGTGGGACTGGAGTCAACGTTTACCTCATGGACAGGTGAGTCAGACATCAGTAAACCGCACACAGAATATATCTGGGTTTTGAACTGTTGAACCAAATAAGCCTGGAAAAATGAAATGAGTGTTTCCTATTATTTTAGCCAAACAACTAATCAGTTATTTGAGAAAATAAGAAACAGATTAATCCTCAGTGAAATCAATAATCAGTTGCTGCCTGTCTTCTGGTTTTATATCAGTGTGAACTATATAATCTTTGTGTTGTCTAAAAATAATCTATTTGAAGGTGTGGGATTTGGGCAGTTGCTATGGTTCTTATCATCATTAACCAATTTATAGCCCTGAACATTATTATGTGTTACTCTACATCTGCATATGCAAATGTGTCTGTGGATAATTAACACTAAAACAATGCACCTTAACAAAATACTGTTAAAACAAATTTCAGAATGGGGAAGCTGAACGTGTCTCCCTGGGCTGTGAAGAAGATCAACAGTAGATGTGCAACCACACAGGTGGCTGTTTACCAGAAACGCCTGAATGAAGAGGCGAAGATCCTGAAGGGACTCAATCACCCAAACATTGTTGGTATGACGACGACAGAAACGTATTAACTAGTGAAAAATATATTTCATAATTCAGTTGTACAATAAGAATTTAACAAAATAAATAATGTCAATTTGTGCTCAAAAATTGCATTGTGCAGTTCAGGTATAAACAATACAACAGTTTGAATCAAAAAACATCTACATTACAAATGCGCACACAACCACATACCCTCACATTCAACATGCAAAAAATTCCAGATAAAATAAAACCAATACCTTTACTTTTTTTTTTTTGTTAACATATTTCCATCTTCTCTGTTGTTAATTCTGTGTCTGTATCCCAACATCCTAGGATTCCGTGCCTTTGCCACGGCCAAAGACGGCTCCAAGTGTCTGGCCATGGAGTATGGTGGAGAGCAGTCCCTCAACGACCTCATAGAGAAGAGGAGAGAGGAGGGTCTGAAAGCTTTTCCTGCTGCCAACATAGAGAAGGTGGCACTGCATGTGGCCCGTGGCCTGCAGGTAAATCCAAAAGCTGAACCTTCATGAAGTTTAGATTTACTGTAGAACTCACATTAGCCATCGTTTATTAGTTGAGGGTGATTTGGCGTAACGAACACAGGGGTCTTCATTAACAGAGGCTCTGTATGTTTGTCTCTGCAGTATCTTCACAATGAGAAGAAGCTGCTGCACGGCGACATGAAGTCCTGCAACGTGGTCATTAAAGGTGACTTTGAGACTGTCAAGATCTGTGACGTGGGTGTTTCTCTGCAGCTGGACGAGAACATGAGAGGTAATGGCTGATTATGGCCACGACATCAATGTGAGGAGATGATGGGTCAACAAAAAAAATCACTAAAGTTCCGCTGTAAAAGCATATTTTCTATCCAGCTTTGGCTTTAATTTATGCCAGTTGTAAACTTCTGATCAAATTTCAACATGAAAATCACAAATTCACTTTTTTTAAGAAATAATCTAATTTTGGGGTAAACCATGGTGGTGAAAGTGACAAACTGAATGTTTCTTTTGTTCTTTAACTGTGGTTCAGTCCATTTTTTTCTTGTCCATCCTCAGTGTCGGACCCTAAAGCGGAGTACATTGGCACGGAGCCGTGGAACTCGAAGGAGGTTCTGGAAGAGGGAGGAGAGATCAGCGACAAGGCAGACATATTCGCTTACGGTCTGACTCTGTGGGAGATGATGACTCTGTCTATGCCTCATCTAGAGATGCTGGAGGATGACGACGATGTGGAGAAGGATGAAGGTGAGAAAAGGGCATGTTGTTAAAACACAGAAATGCTGACTGTAGCTTTAATTGATTAATCAAGTAGAAACAAGGGTTGACAATGACGATTAATGTATTTCCCTCAAACTGATCACACCAGGAACACATGACTTCTTACAAGGAAAGATTTAGCTGCTAGGTGATAGCGTGAGTCATGTTGCAGTGAAGCTTTGCTTAAGTCAGTATTTGCTTTTTAGAAGATTCGATGGAGAGGAGTTTTGACGAGGACGCCTACTACGAGAAGTTGGGGACGAGGCCGGCGCTGGACGCTGAGGCTCTGGGCAGCTCCTACCAGAGGGTGGTGGAGCTTTTCTACCTCTGCACTGAAGAAGACCCCAGGAAGAGACCTTCAGCTGCCCAGATCGTCCAGGCTCTAGAGAGCAACGGCCCGCTGGAGAAAACACCATGTGAGGTGATTGTTATCGACTGATTTCCGTACACAACCAGTTCTCCTCCATCGCGTTAGATCAGGTCTGTCAGGGAGTTTTGGTAAATGGGTGGATAAAGATGGAGGGAGGATTATATGTGTCACTGTTCCTCTGTATTTATGTTGTATTTGTCTCTATGCACTGTTAACTTTTACTATATATGTTTTTCCTTCATGACGTCTCACTTTCTCTTGGAAATATTCACCTTTGTAAACTTTGCTAAGTCTTCTTTTGTATTTCCCTGTCAAACATTCATCTGTGGCACTAAATTTGACTTAACGTCCAGAACAACCTGTGTTTTTTTATTTATTTTAATCCTTTACATGACTTAATGTTTTGACCATAATTCCATGGTTGTCTTCAGCAGATTAAGTTAGTTATGGGATGCCACTGATTTACATTTTAGTGACATCCCAGTCAAACTTCATCTGCTGAAGAAGACAGCTGAACGCTTTACCAGCAGAGTCGAGATTGTTTTGTCAAAACACAAATCTGAAAGAGAAAACGTTGGTAAAAACTAAAAGAAATAGAAAACTGTATCTGTGGCAGAAACTCGTCTGTATTCATTTAAACAAAGGCAACATGTTTATTAATTCTATTTACAAAGCAGAATGCCTCTAAACAATGATGATGTCTGCCTTTCAACAATCAATCTCTGAAAACATTTTCCTTTCATAAAAAAAACAACAAAACCTCAAGCTGGAGGCAAGAAAATAACTGGAACGTTTACATGAGCTTGTCCAGACAAATTAATAACAGGCATTGTATTGAGATGCGAACAAAATATTAACATCTGAACTGACTGCCAACATACACACAACATTCAGCAGTAAGTTTAGCAGCACTGAGTATAAATACGGAGCAAGAACAGGTACGTGAACTTAAAAACATTAAGCACATGTTATCCTGAAGAGAATCTATAAACATTATGCAACTGCAGCGTATTAACAACCGTGAATTACTAACTAAAGCCTCATTAACATTTAACTCCTTTTTGTATGTAAAGTCAACTGAGTCGAGATCTATTAAGATGCAACACTTACTTTACTCATTAAACAGGCTGCACTGTAGCTTTAATCCACATTTTTCCCCCCACACCTCATGCGATGAAGTTGTAAACGAGGAAGGCTGCGGTGTTGAAGTACTTGGTTGCAAACACTTTGCCGTCAGGTGTCGGGTCAGAGAAGGCGATTTCCTCCTTGGTGAGATGACTGCCAAACACGAAAGTGCTCCTGAGTAAAGAAAAAAGATCATAATTTTAGATTAAAAAAAAAAAAACCCACACCACTAAAGCAACAGAAAAACAAAGTGTGTGTGATATAGTGTGACACACCTGACAGTGTCCAGCATGCGTGTTGCGATACCCTGTCGTCGGGCCAGGCTGAAGACCCAGATCCGACTGATCCCACACAGGGCTTGTTCTGGGACGGTGGAGCAGCACCAGGCTCTGTGTTGCTCCATGAAGTCGTCCTTGGTCATGTCTTTATGTCGATCTGGCTGCTCGAGGACCCTGTAAGCCTGGAAGGGACAACAACCACACTGGTATCAAAACAAAATCATTGAGCAAAGTCACGCGTATTGACATGTTTACATGTTCACCATAAAGCTCTTTTTATTTGAGTTCTTAATACGTGACTGAACAGTTACCTGTCGTATGGGCTCAGCGACCAGACATCCCACCACCATCCGCTCTGTGTTGATGAACAGGTAAGTCTTGGCCTGCGTGGGTCTGCTCAGAGTCACCTGCTGGAACCCAAGCTCACTGTCTGCTACACGACGCACATCCTCAGCCTGACAGCAAACGCATCACAAGAAAGGAATGTGCTGTTGTTAAATTGACATTTAAACACTGATGGCATATTTAAAACAATAGGAAAACATTTAAGTGCCCTCAGAGTTCAGACACGCACCTTTTTGATGGCATATTTGGGATCACCCGGCATGACCAGGAGAATTTTTCCATCCCAGTACTCGGACACCACCCGCTCCTTCTTCCAGCCCTGGAAACAAAAGAGGCTGCATTTACAAGGCAACAACTTTTTGTGACATTGTTTTAATTCATAGTTCTCTGCACAATCAAATTAAACATGATTATCAACTTTAATCTTATGGTTTCATGAACTGATTCTGTGATTAGTTGTGTCTTTATACTGAAGCTTGGAGAGAAAGAAAAGAGTCTTACCACAAATTTGATGGAGTCGATGAAGCGCTGGTGAAACTGGGTGTGCTGAAAATTGTCCTCTGGGTTGTCAGCGCTGAAGACCATCCCACATGAGCTGCACGTTGTTGCTCCAAACTGCTTCTGACCTGCATCCTGGAGGAAATGCACATTGAGACAGAAGAGACACGTTAACCAACAAAACCCCAAACACGCTATGAATTACTAAATTATATCTTTGTCCTCCATACAACTTTAAATGTACTGTAAGTCACATTAATAGAATCAAACTATATTGATATAGATGTTAACATACGATGATGAGCTGGTCACCATCCTGCTTTTCTTTCCTTCTTCGCACACTTCGCTCTTTAGCAGGAGGAGGTGTCTTCAGTGACATCATGGGGCCAGAGGGGGTGCTGCAGGACACTGGAGCCTGCAGAGCTGCTCTCTTTGACCTACACCACAACAGGTGTTGTGGATTAAACATTACAAATGTAAAATGTGTGGATGACAAAAAAGAAAAAAGTGACTGTGAAGAAAATGTAAAGACTGACAGTCTTACCTCTTGGAGGCAGAGCCAAAGATGGGATACACAGCCACACCCCCTGTACAGATTCAAAATAAAAACATAAATACAATAATAATAACCAGGACAGTCAGACGTCTTTAGTTGTGGGGCTGTTGTGCTCTGTGCCTACCATTGGGTGGGGTGGAGACAGTGCTGGTGGGACTTGTATCAGTTAAGTCGGGGACATGCTCAGAGTCGCCATCTGTCAGACAATCATCCTGCAGAAAGTGGATTTTAATACAAAAAGTAGTAGAAATGTTTTTTTTAAATCTGTGTAGTTATGATTAACCACCACTGACTAAAGGTAAACTGAAATGAAATAAAGTTGTTTTAAGGCCCTGAAAACAAAACCCTATGTTACTGTGTCAATGAATGTTGAACTGTACCTGTGTGTTGATGTACGAGGCTGCAGATGCACAACTTTTGATTGGGGTCCTTGTCAACACGACCGTCAGACTCTTAGTGATCCCGTATTTCTTCTCGCTGGGTGAGCTGAGGCGAGAATTATTTACAGATTATAGACCATCTGGAACAATCTGTGCACGTTCGCACAAACATTTACATGAGATGAGGCGTTTGGTTTTTAAAAGCACCTGAACGGCTGTGGAGTTTCAGGATCTTCGTTGACAGAGTCCATCCAGTCAGTCGGATCAAACTTTGTTCTCTGCTTGGTGACTGGCTGGTTTTCTTCCTTCCTGACCGGCAGGTCAGCAGCCTGTAGGAAGCAACGGGATTTTAATGATACATTTAATAGTAATGTGGCAATATTTGCTCACACATTAAAACATTTTCCCTGTGAATATGAAGACACTGTGATTGTACTCACTTTCTCTGGTTCTATGTGTTGTTGGTTCATCAGAGCAGGCGGCGGCGGCGGCGGCTGCTGCTGCGTTGTTCTCTCAGTCTTTGTTTGTGGCAGCGGAGTCTTACTCTTCCTCTGGACGGACGCAGGCCTGGTCGACGACTTGGGTGCAGTTTTCTTGTACATGGACGTAGGTTTCTTCCCTGTTCCGAAGAAGGCTGCTCCAACGAAGATCTTCGGTTTGGGCTTCACACTGCTGAAGGCGATGGTGAATGCTTTCTTGGACTCTGCTGGTTTATTGGTACTGGTGGGAGCGGCACTTGCAGTCGGTGGATTAGCAGTGATACTGTTGAGTTAAATAATACGACAATAAGAAATCAGGCCTTTGGTGACAAATGTCTGATGCCCAAAAAGGAACTGTTAGCAAACAAACCTGCTGTCAAGTTTGGAAAGCTTGTTCGACTTTGTATATGTTGCACAGCTTTTGATACTGTTCTTTTCCACATAACTGGATCCTGCAGGAATCTTTCTGGCCTTGCTGACCCCTTTAACGTTCTTCTTTTTCTTCTTTTGATGCTTTGTAGCCTGCGGCAGCGGCAGTGGAGGAGGAGGCAGCGGCGGCGGCGGAGAAGGCAGGGACTCCTTCATCGCCTTTCTCTCCAGTGGAGTGAGGTAGACAGGCTTCTGCTTGCCATAGAAGGAGCTGGTGAGGCTCGTCGGTTTGAAGGGAGATTTACGCGGCGATTTGGTTGGCGAGTCTAGAAAAAGATGACAAAGATACCGACGGTGAAATAAAGTTTATGTGTGAAAAAAAAACAACCATGTGTAATGTGTCTGTGAGACATTAAACGCACAATATCTAAATAAATAACCTCAACTGGTCGTTATATAGGCGAGCAAAGCAGAGCAAACCCTACCTGCGGGTCTGCGGGGGGATTCGTGTGGGGAGGTGCAGTTCTCCTTGTCCAGGGGACCTGTTGTCTTCTTCCTGATTGGAGACTGCCTCGGATTTCTTGGGGACCTCCTCTTTAAGGGGGACACCTCCTCTCGTACTCCTCTCTTGGCTGGGTGACTGGGGTTCGAGTAACAGAAGATGAGCAACAGCATTAAAAGACTGACGGCAACTTGATTTGAATGTGGCGACAGTAAAATGTTGTTCTCTTCTAGTTTTGTTCCCATGTTGAAAACTGTCGTGAAACTTTTACCTGTCAGAGTCGACAGAGGAGATTTTTCTCTTCCTGGTTGTCATGGGCATCATTTTTGAAAAACGATACCTGCACACAGAAAAAAAAAACACTATAAACACATGTTATAGTAAGGATGACAAAAACTGTAAGTATTTACACGCGTTTTGCAGTTAATCCCAGGATTATATGTGAAAAAGATAACTGCTGCTGCCGTAAAGCAGAGACACAAATCCCCCCACCGGTCATTAAAGGTCACAGACACAACTGTCACTTAAAGTTATCTGAATGTGTGTGTGACGGTAAATTAGCCAGGTGCTAATGTCGCGCACGAGTTAATGCGCAGAGCCACTGATTAAATACATCCCCAAACATTTGTTGACCTCTCGTGGGTAATCGATAGACAACGTGTAGATGATGATAAAGTCAACATATCATTACATCTGAAACGAAAACGGATCGATTCCGGGCAAAAAACATTCATGTTTAGCGCTAATTCGAGAGCCAACCTGACAGAGATTAGCTAATTGGCGGGATGATTATCTTACACAACGGGGACTTTTGTCTCTGACACAAACTGGTCAACGTGTCGATAAACATACATTTAGCATAAACGTAGCGACAGCGTCATATTATTCACCCGTGTCGCGATATATGTCTTTTATAGCTCGAAAATGGACGCCTTTTATTAACTCGTCGCTGTTTTACGATCAAACACAACATTTAAACCCGAAACGGGCCACGTATGAAAAAGCGAAAAGACGCGTGTACAACACGGAACAGTTATTTTACCGAACACAGACCCTGTCCAGCTGAACAAAGCGAAAAACACTGAGATAAACTTAATATTAGCGGCGTCTCTTCCGCTTCTCCCGCCCGCGTTTCTTCTTCGTGTTTTGAACGGTCCGCGCAGGCTTTCCGGAAACGGAAATGCTATTTTCAGAGTATACCAGAGTAAAAGCGTACATCGTGTTTTCCTGGTCTTCAAAGTAAAGAATATTGCACCTTAAAAAAAGCGCAACATATTACATTTAATTTAATAACTTTCAGAAAATCCGTCATTAATATTCACATTTAAAGTATATAATGCAAAGTTCAGTAAAATGAAATCGCAACCCATTTTGTCCACAAAACCTTAATAATAAAGGTTACTGTTCATCAAACCTGCTCGAATCTGATGTGAGACTCTTTGTATCTTATCTATCAATCCATCAACATATAGTGGGGGGAACTACTACAGAACTACTATAAAAATATACACTGAAGGAAATGTGATTTTTTTAAAAATTAAATAGAACATAATACCACGTTTTTATTTTGAAGGGAGGTTATTGTACTTCCTGGGTCGAATTGTACACGCGAAAAGTGACAGTAACTACGATCTGTTGTTTCCTAGCTGATCGTGAGTCGCAGTTGTCGTAATTATCTTAACTTCACATACGAATCGTCTTTTAGTGGCGAGGTTTATTCACGAAAAATGGTGTTTTACTTCACGAGCGCCGGTGAGTTGAGCTCCAGTGTCAGCAGCAGCAGTGTTAGCTTGTAGCCTGATTATCCAGCTACACTTTAAGCTGCAGGTCTTATTATGTTAGAAAGGGTGTATCATATTTTTATGTACATTTTGTTTGTGGCTTTTGTGTATAATATTGCTCTTTGACTCAGTAATTCCTCTTCCCTCAGTGGTGGATCCTACTTACACAATCTACATGGGGAAGGATAAGTATGAAAGTAGGACTGTTAGCTTTACTACAGATGCACTTCGTGTTTTGTGCTATGTTTTTATCTGTTACGTCATCTCTCTGCTCATTATGTCATGTCAATGTTTGTTATGAACCGTAATTTATGCCTCATCGACATCACTTTGTTTTTGTCAACAGATGAGGACCTAATCAAATATGGCTGGCCTGAAGACATCTGGTGGGATAACACGCTTTTTTGTCTTTAACTGTCAGATTTAAGTGTATTATATGATGAAATAAACTCTTGCTTATATTTTAACATTCAGATTCTTTAACATGAAGTAAGCAGCTGATGTTTTTTTTCCATCTCCAGGTTTCACGTGGACAAACTGTCCTCTGCCCATGTTTACCTGAGGTTGCCAAAGGTTGGGCGTCAACACCGAGAGTGTCCTTGACACTCAAGTGCTAAACATTCAGGTTGTAATACATGAAAACAACTGAAATGGCACAACAATCATGTTCCTCTACTGTTGGCATCTTTTCTAGGGTCAGACCATTGATGGTATTCCTCCAGAGGTGCTGATAGACTGTGCACAGCTGGTGAAAAACAACAGCATCCAAGGTAAAGGACCTGCTTCCTCACAGTCACAATAATATACACCTACATATCAGCTACAAGCATTTAGTGAGAGAACAACGTTTTGTTCACTGGGTTGAGTGACAGCTCAGATTCATTTTAAAAACGTGAAATGATGAAACCTGTACCCAGAAAAAAGACAACATTCAGTTTAAGACGTATTCTACATTTTTTAAAAACTGAACATGATGTATACTGTACATACCCCAGTTTCTGTGTTTGACTTTATTAAATTGAACTAATTTATGTGAGGTTAGGCTGCAAGATGAACAACATCAATGTGGTTTACACACCATGGGCCAATCTGAAGAAAACTGGAGACATGGACGTAGGACAGATTGGATTCTATCGACAGAAGGAGGTCAGAAACCCACACATACATCTATGAGTACTTTGCTGTATATCACATGTTTTGCGGACCCTCCACCAACAGTTTCACATTCTCCACTCCCACACCACGTTTCTCAGGTGAAGACCGTGGCAGTGGAAAAGAAGATCAATGAGATTGTGAACCGTTTGGAGAAAACAAAAGTGGAACGCTTTCCCGACCTGGCGGCAGAGAAGGAGTCAAGAGACAGAGAGGAGAGGAACGAAAAGAAAGCTCACCTCCAAGAGCAGAAGAGGAGAGAGAAGGAAGAGCAGAAAAAGAAGAAAGAGATGGAGGACCTCAGGAACTATACATCCCTGATGAAGAATGAAAATATGAAGACAAATGAGGTTGGAGTGTCATTTGTGGAGTGTAATAAAATACATAACAGACACACCATTGAAAATGTAGATTGAGTGCTAAGTGTTCTTCACTACATGTCATTTGCAGGATGGATACGATTCAGATGACTTCATGTAAGACGTGAGTACGATGCAGCAAGCAGACAGACTCCTCCACTACTCAGACCTGCTGTCAGAATGCTCCCTTACTGCTTATGCTTACTCACACTGACACTGTGGGTATAAAAAAAACAAAAAGGCGACCGGATACCTTGAACTGTCATGCGAAGAAGAAAGCGAGCCGGTGAGGGGGGGCGGCAGCGCCAGGACTTTTTCCACCTGCTGCCAGGTTCAGACTTGTGTTTCCAAAACAAACCAAGATGGCCGACTTCTTCATCACAGCATGCCACTGCAGAGGAAGAACACAGGACACAGCAGGAATAGCGAGGATCGTTTTGAGAGACACACTCAAACAGCCTAACAGTTCCAACTGGTGTCAGAATGGCTTTTTTTAAAATAACCCTGCAAACCCGAAGACGACAAACCTGTCTGCTCACTTTATTCATGTCTTTGCTTCAGATGCTATTTAATACTGTTCAATGTATGAATTAAACTCCTGATTTGATAATTGCTGCTGTTTGCATTTATGATGAGAATATTATTTTACAGCACGTTATAAACTTGTACCAGCCACTGTCATACAGACGTGCAGAGTCCTGACAGACTTTACCCTCTGTGCACAAACCCAGGACTGTATCATTTAACCCCTGTACATATAGGGCTATATGATTTTTTTTCCCCTGTAGGGGGCGACATCAACACATCTACGCCATGAATGTATACTGCGAGTCATCAGCTCATATGTTTACACTGAACTGATACATGCATCAGTTCAATTCGATGTTTTGCGTGTAAATCATTCAATAAACCTCTCTCGGCTTTTACGTCACCGTGTGGAAAATTAAGTTGTAGTAAGAGAAAATAAAAACTTTGGAGGATGCGGGCATCGATCCCGCTACCTCTCGCATGCTAAGCGAGCGCTCTACCATTTGAGCTAATCCCCCACTCTGGTAGTTAATAGTATTCTGTTGTATATAAACCGATGTAAACCGCATCTGTCAAATGTTTTGAGCGATGCAGATGAGAACTAGTTTGTGTGTCCGTAAATATGAACAGCACGGGTTTCGCTGAAAAGCTAAATGTTTGAAT